>JAHZNA010004983.1:0-34264 GCA_027743935.1 Sinodicranocentrus sp. ZH6 | reverse complement strand
ATGCGTATTCTTTTAGCCCTATCCCATAATGCTTCATTTTGCCCCTCGCTTGAGCCTGGAATCTCCAGTTAGGGTGCCCATTTGGGGTTTTAACGTATTTCATATAACTTAAAAAACTATGTAAAAACACACAGTTAAAGCAGTTATAGGATGACCAAGTGGTAGTGTTCCCTCGTAAGAAACTACTTGGAAAAAATAAATGTTCAGGTTGATGGAATCCAGAGGAACGTGAGCTGTGTGAATAAATCGGGAATTTGCTAAAAGTTTGTTTGGCTGAATTAGTCGTTTTATGATTGAAAAAAGGCATAGTTTTTTTCCTTATCCGCTCTCCTTCCCATCCATTGCGAAGCTTACTTACTTACTTACTTGTTAGGAATAACTTGTGAAAGAGGATAGTCTATATATTTATGTTTATCGGATATGGAGTTGTTAGCAACGAAATGGAAGATGGAAGTTGACACATGATGAATTTCCGATTCACAGTTCCTTACCATCTTGCAAATTGCATTGTGTGATGTGAGATGTCACAAGGAGGAAACCAAGTAATTTGATAAAAGCTTTGCATTTAGGTCAGCAGCCAGCACAGTAAGTGGAAAGAAGCATTTCCACGGGGCTGGAACAAACTTAAAAAATATTTGTCATGTTATTTGAAATCCGTCGTTGAAAGACTTGCGCAACAAATAGAACAACAAATATTTATATTGAATGAGAGTAAACATGAAATGAAAACTAATATAATATAATAAGGTTATATGAAAAATCCATTTATATGAGAAGATTGTGTAGAAGAAAACAAACAATTACATTTTAATCATATTTATTAAGGAGCGAAGCTCTTACCAAAATTGGTATTTACGTGTGTCTGTCAGTCCTTCTGTCTGTATGCACTGGGTTTAAATTGGTTTTCTATTCAACCTTTTCAAAATCTATTTTCATCAATAGTGTCTAAATCTTCACATCAATTTGTTTTGAGCCAAATCCGTTGAACCGTTATATTGGTAACATTACACGGACAGACCGACCGACACGGTTGATTGGCATGTTGAATTTGTAAAAATGTTATCGTATGGCCGTTTAACGGTCGAAATGTTCAAATCTTCATTTCTCGTAAACGGTTTCATATTTTTCAGTTTATTTTTATTTATAATTTTAAAAACCGCTGAACTCCTTCCATCTAACATGTGTATATGGTTTATTATTCTTCCAGGGACGTGGAAACCCATCCTGACTACGTGGTCTATACAAGAGGATGCAAAGTCATGGAAATGGACCCGTTTGACAAATCTGTCAAAAAGTATTTAAAAACTAGCAAGCCTGTCAAGTGTAGCCAACGTTTGGTGAAATTGACTGATCAGGTGAGTCCAGTATACAACTAAAGAACAATAAATAAAAGTCTATTTCAAACGTCAAATTAACAAAACAATTTTCCACAGAGGCTTATAATTGACGACAGTGTTCTGAAAACCTGGAAAACGAAAAAGCCTAGTTGTTGCTTTCGTCCCATTTACCGAGTTCACCAACCCCTTAACAAGTACAATAAAGACGCTGATTGGGAAATCCGGTAAGGTGGAACGTTATTTTCCCCAGCATTTTTTCTTCTTATTCTATCCGATTTTTCATATTGATCTTGTCGATTCTCCACCCATCCGAGAATGTACGACAGTTATGCCAAAAGCAAAACCAATTCCTAACTTTGGAAATGGCAAGTTTTTTTATTCTATTGAACTTCCTTTTTTACGCAATCCATATATTTCTCTCTTTTCTTTCTTCATATCGGTAAACAAAAACAAAAGACGAGAAAGAAGACAGAGAGTTGAAATAAAACTTTCGTTTCCATTCACTCAGCTCTAGCGCAAGCAACGGAACATAATGCATGGAACAAGTTTTATTCCAACTTTTAGAGGAAAAAAGGCCAAATATTATAGTTGAATGACGCAAGAAAAGTTTTTAGCAGGAGCAAAGACAGAAATTAGTTTTTTTTTTCTAAAAGCACAAATTAGTTTCTCATGTGGAAAATCATTGTCATTTGATGTTATTTTCTTGGCACAAAAAATCTCACACGTTTTCTTGTCAGTGGCATTATTTAGGAGGATAATAAAAGAAGAATGAGGCTTACTTGCGATTCTCTCAATTTGTGCTAATTCCCATTTCTACAAAAAAAACAGACGTAATAATGACCATGACAGCGTTTCCTATATAATCTAAATACAATAAAGTTCAAGTTTAAAAATAAAATTTGTACTTTGGAATCCTCATGAAATCACGTCAGGGTTAGCTAATGGATAACATAATATGTTAATCATTAAAACGAGGAATCCTTTGCGGAAAGAATGTTATGATGTTTTTATCCCTTTCAACTTTTCGACAAGTTGAGTGAATTATCATAAGTTGACATTCATGTGGAAAAAAGCACGTGCTCCTGACATTTAACCACTACGCCTACAACACACTTGGGATTGCGTGTTGAGGAATGTTTTCATGGCTATTTATGTCACGACTTTCCTCCTTGTCCGAGTTGATGGAGTGTGATAAACTTGAACAAAGATAAATAGTGACCTTTCATAACAAAGAAGCTGGGGGGAAATATGTAGAATCGTTAATTTTTATAGTGAAAAAAATAAATCTCAAAAAATAATGTTGCAGTTCATGCAATCAGCCTAATGATGCATTTTTATGGAAATGAATGTCGATAATGGGATCGAATGTGCACGACTTTTCGATTATTTATTCAATCCCTGCAGGACATGACTAGATAAATATAATGTATTGTTTCTTAATTAGCTATTCAAATACATGTCATCACATTCCAATCGGAGAAGAAGGACATGTTGTGAACGACTCCTTTGTCAAGATTGAATGTCAAGGGTCGGGTAAAGTCAAGGGTAGTGTGGAATTCCATGGGGTAATGCTGCCCCCAGAAGTAATGTCAGAGAAAACGAAAAATAAAACAGAATACTGGGACCAACGAGCTAAAGAAGGACTGCCAACTCCTCCAAGTATTTTGGTAATAGGTGAGCCAGTAACATTCTTAAGGAGAAGGTGGGATTCTTCTTTAAAAAAAATATATATGTTAGAGGAAAATTGTTTTTTCGACTCGACTAGGGATCGACTCCATTTCCAGAATGCATATGCTTCGCTCCCTCCCTAAGACTAAGGAATTTCTCCAGAAGAATGACTTTATTGAAATGAAAGGCTACAACAAAGTTGGCGAGAATACGTTTCCCAATATCATGGTGAGTACTATGTTTGTATAAGTTGTACATAAAAATATTTATACGTGATGGGATTAACATGTATGTTTCTCGCAATGACATTTGGAAAGAAAAATTACTCCTTCATGTTCATTAACTGTCCTTGTGCAGGCGGGGTTTGGTGGAATGGAGTTAAACAACTATAGCTCCTGCTGGGCAAACAAGTCCGTGAAGCTAGATGACTGCCCTTATATCTGGAAAAACTTTAGTGATTTAAATTACATTACAGCTTTCCTAGAAGATTCTCCAGGGATTGCAATATTTAATTTTGCAAAATTCGGCTTCGTCCTTCCTCCAGCAGACTATTACATTCGTCCACTGGCAGTAGCGATGCATAAGCACTTTGGCTGGAACAGGAGTTCAGGAAAGGCTTCCTGTGTTGGAGGAGTTTCTCCGACAGATTTTCAAGCCAACTCTATCAAATCCTTCGTTTCCAAGATGGGCAAGCAATATCCGTACTTTTTATTCTCCTGGTTTACTTCCATAGGACATGATGACTTTAATGGACTTAAGGTATAAGTTAATTAACAGGATTAATGAAAACTGAAGGAGAGAAAGTTGATACCGTGTGTGCATCCACACATACATATGTATTTACAAGGGATAAAGACGCCAAAGTTTTACTTTGGCTTAAACTTTCCCTAGCATTATTCCCTCGGGATATTAATTTTTTGTTTGTATTTCTACTAGACTGCTGATGATACCTTCCTCAACTTGTTCTCTGCCGCTTTGACTAACTCCAGTGCCAATCCTGATAACACTGTCATAATTTTCATGAGCGATCATGGCTATAGATTTGGAAACTTTAGGGAAACTTTTCTCGGCTTTTATGAAGAGAGCTTGCCCTTCTTTTTCTTCCGGATTCCACCCTCCCTCCGAGAAACTCATCCGGAGTGGTATGTAAATTTGAAGAGGAACAGTAAACAACTTACGTCACCACTTGACCTTCACTCTACGCTTACACAAATTTTAAACGAGGTGGACACCCTCATCTCTACAAATGTCACTAGTTCTTCTAGTTCCCCGTTAGTTGTAAGCTCCCCCAAGCTCGATGTCCAGTACCTTGTTAGTGAGCCTCTCAACCTCACCTCGTATTCTTTGAATAATTCCGATGCCCCCAATGCAATCTCTTCACCAAGTGATCCTCTTAATCCTCAATTCCGAGCACGCTACTCTTTCTTCGAGTATATTCCTGATAATCGTACCTGCGAGAGTTCCTCCATTCCTGAGAGATATTGCATGTGTGGAGTTACCCCAACTGTGAGCAAGACATCCTCCTTGACCTCCCATATGGGGGATATCGTCATTGCCCATATTAATTATATGCTACAGTCTGTGATAGAACAGGGGAAGTGCTTGACTCTAAAATTTTCAAAGTTCCTATATGGCAGAGAAGTAGGGCATGGAGAGATTTGGAATAATTTTAATCAACTAATCAGCTACAAAGATTATTTAGTCGCACTGGAGGCGACCCCGAGTAAGGCACACTTTGAATCGAAAGTCAGAATCTTCCAAAACTCAACGACAATAATATTAGGAGATATCACAAGAATCAACAGTTACCAGGGGCAGAGTGAATGCATCACTGACTTTAAGCTGAAGGCATACTGCTTCTGTAAGGATATTCCTGAGAAAAAAAAAGGAAAAAAAAAGAAACGTAGTAGCTCCTGGAGTTTCCCTAGTCTTATAAGTCATTTACCAAATTATGGAGATTCTCCTCATAAAAGTCTGACAAATCACGCGCTAATAGAAGGGAACAAGGTAGTTTCGACTAATAGACATATTAACCATATTTCCACGATTCGAAAGCCAAAGTAGAGTTTGCCCGGTATTACTCATACATATATATTCATCGAATTTGAAAAGTATTAACATTTAAAATATGCAATTTAAATGCAATCAGAATATATACAGAGTACAAGCTGAGAAATTTTAAAATGGAAAATAAGTATTTTTTTTCTCCAATATCTAAAAAAGGACCAGTTCACTTTTACTTTCCAAACTTTTCCTGGCAGAGCTAGCGACGTTTTCCTCCGTAGCGTGCTAAACTGTTTAAGTAAAATAAATATACCTTAGAATGAACTAGTCTGAGACTTTAAGTATTACAAATGTGAAACACAGTTACCAGATTTTTAAATACTGTCTTCTGCCACCGCATCTTTAGTATTTTGCATTTTTAAGTTATACTTTTATGTTATATGAGGATGTCAAATGGGATATGTCATATGAATGGTGGATAGGGAAGCTCAGAAAAATACAGTTTCATTTTTATACCAGCCATTTATTCAAAAAATCAATATCATATATTTACCTTAGGAACAAATCATTCTTATCAAAACGTTGCTTACTGCCGCGCTTTGTAAGCTTCAATACATCCCATAACAACTGTCACAATTTTGTGCAATCTTATCCACATAAATTTGGCCAACGTAACGACCAATTTCTATCATATATGACTTATATATCTATATGTATATCGCTAAGAATAGTAACAATAATACATATTTGGTGGTAGCTGTCTAAATATAAAATGATTTTCTTTATGTCCAGTGACGTTGAATTATATGAAGTCTTTTGTCACGACAGATCGAGAGTATTACTCTGTTTTGCCTCCATTCCGACGTGGTAACTTTTACAATGGAGTTTGTGCAGAAGACGTTAAGTAGTAGTTTATTTAATAAAAAAGAGTTGCTTTCGATTCTCTCTGAACAAGATCAAAGTGTGCATTGGTGAGACATGAGATTACTAATTGATATATACTACAAAGTCTGTGGATTTTGTGTACCACCCGAAACTGTCATTTTTATGTAATTTAAAGAGTGTTTTTGAATACAAAAATGTCTACTTTATGACCCAACCTCACTTTTCTTTCAAAATATTTTGTACGGCAACTCGGTCAATACGGATCGGTGAAGAATCAATGAAACTCTTGAATGTAAAACTATTGGACTAAATAATAATAAACTTAAGTTCAACACTGTTGACACAAGTTCTGACTAAGTTCGTTGCCATACACGTACATACTGGTACAAATACACTTGTTTTGCTATTTGTCACAATCAACAGTTGACACAAACAATTTTCTTTACAATTATACAATAATTTGGAATTGAATTATTAGTTGTTCTATAAATAAAAGAGATACGGTATATGTCCAAATAATAAACACTTTAAGTGTGCAAGCACACGGGTTATACAATTAAAAACAAAATGACTGGATACTTATGCGTACAAAGCGAAACTAGCTAGGCTTGGAAGAAACAAAAAAGAAAACATAAAAAAATATGGCTGATGAGAAAACGAACACATGGTAAAGCCACCAACTTTACTTTCGACTGACTTCCTCTTCGGATTTGCCTCCTCGCTGAGATCTTCCCAAGTCAATTGCTCCATGGACCCGGAAACGGTAAATGCAAGTGTGCTTCATGTTCCCGTGGTTTGAAAGTACTTTAAGTTCAACGATTGGGTACGCCTTGGTTGTCATGTTCTGGAATGTTAAATAGATTGGCATTGTTAAATCCTGTGCAACCTGCACTATAATTAACATGAAAATAACTGATGGATTGATAAGACATACCGATACTGGGAAATACTGAAGGGATTCATCCTTGTCTTCATAGATAAATGATCCATAATCATGAACTTCGATTGCATCATGTTCAGATTGAAGACCCTATAATCAGTGAACAAATATATACGATTACAAATGCATGTATTAAAAGATGACGAACCGCAAACCGACAAATAAAACTTACCAAAACTTGGAAATGTTTTGGGGCAGAATCAATGTGTCCGTAGCGCGACACAGACTTCGGAATGTGTTCAAGGGTGAAGCCAGTAACAACAGAAGGAACAGCAAGCTTAATCACGACGTCACCAACAGAACCTTCAAACGCCCAACACTCTCCAGGTACAACACCAGGCTGTAAAATATATTATTCCATTGCATAAAACATCATATAATTTTTTATATTAAAAAATAAGTCGACTCCTACCTGAATAATTGTTCGTGGGGTGTTTGGAGGCGACCACAAACGAAATCCCCAATAAGATATCACACTGTTTCTTAGCTCTGAACTTTTTGTACATCTTGTGCTTAAAATGGAACCTCCCGCAGACTCTAAAGCCAAATCTGGAAGCCCAGTCTTGTCCGCGTCGTACATGGCAATGGCACGTTTAATCATTAACTCAATGTCTTCGATAGACAATCCAGCATACGGAGAGCTCTCAGGACAATTACGAGATTCGCAAGAGAGAGCCACCGTTTTCTCAATTTCGGAAGCAAGCACGGGTACAATAATCTCTTTGATTTTGTCCAAGTCTATGTCCACCTTGGTGTCTCGTTTTTCAACGGACCGAGTAACTTCCAAAACGCGTACATTCATCTGATTTAGCTCATCCTTAACCCCAACAACATCAGAATGTATGCCTGCAAACGTTTCTTCATTATTAGCAATATTCTCGGCTATAGATCGAAGTTTAATTTCAAGTTCCTCTGAGATTCGTTTCCGATCTTCTTTGTCATTCAGCACATTAAACATGGTTCCCAAAGTCACTTTGTTTCCTTCAGTTGTCTCTCCAATTTTCACATTTAAAACTTCTGTAATTATTTGATCCATGGATTTTTCCTTAGCTGAGGCGGCTTTCATAGCAGCAATAACAGTGCTTATGTCAGTTTTCATTAGTTGGATAGAGTCATCATGGGAGTTCAGTCTCGTTTCATGGATACCAACGGCTTTCTCCATTACGTCGATTTGAAGTTTTAGGGCGTCAATAGCGTTTTGGATGGAGGTCAAAACAAGCTGAGCTGTCTCGGATTCCTTGGCAGAAGTAGCTGCAGTGATGGAGATAGGGTTTTCAGTCTTCGCGGAAGACGGCTTCAAAGGTTGAATTACTTCAGAAGTTTGTGGCGTCCGTGTAAACTAAAATACACATATTGTACTAATAAGTAATCGAAATATAAATACTTCAATAATGTGCAGTTGTATAAAATCGTATTTTGTCATACCAGAGACTTCATCCATAAAGAAACAACTCCCATCATGGTTGAAAAGGCACTTGAAGCCATCTTAAAGGCACCAGCAATTCCTGTACAGACTTGCTCTCCAGCATAAATACCACCACGGCAGACGGCACCTCCGTATTTCCAAAACAGGAAAATGAGAAGCATGACTAGTGCAATACGGAAGAGCACAGCTAGAGCTTTCTTTAGAATGGCGAAAGCAGTTGATGTAGAGTTAGAAGCACAAGTATTTTGATTATCCACAACACTGCTCCCAGTTCCGTTCAAAAAGACTCGAACTCTTGACCCTTGCCACATTGATGTGAATCTGTTGCGAATGGATTGTGAGGAATTGACTATATTGCTAAATATAGTCACAGTAAATCCTTGATTAGTAGATCTAGAACTACCAGAATAATCATTTTCAAGCTCTTGGGAAACGCCATGCTGCCTGGTTGTATGTCCGTCAATAGTTGGCCCTCGCCTGACGTACAAAAGCCATTTTTCAACAAAGACGACTCCCATCAAGAAAAAGTAAATATAAGCGAAACCATACTTGACGAAATTAATTGTAGATTCTACAGCAGATTTAATGAAGGTAGCTGCTGAAAAGCGCCCTTGAACACGGCTTGCATTGGGAGATGAGTCAAGTTCTGCGTCAGAGTTGTACGGAGAGTTGTCATCACTGGTATGGTGTGATCCACTTCCAGCACCACTTGTACTGCTACTATTTCGATAACCATATTCCTCTCCTTGATTCAAAAACCGGGTGGCAACGTTGTTAGCTCGTGCAACAGCTCTTGCATTTCTCTCGTTGAAAGTTTCCCTGGAGCTGGAACTTGTAGTATTGCTGGAAGATCCCCTAAGATAAGTCTCGGTTGTAACGGTTCTCTGGACAACCCTAACTGAACCAGATGCCTGGGGTGGTGATGCAACAGGGCTCACAGCAGGTACTAATCCGTAAGGATGAGGTTCACTTGAAAACGTTTCCTTGCGCTCTGACCGTGACCGACTCCTAAGATTTCTGATTCCACTCCCTGTCCCTGAAATTGTACTTGCAAAATGCTCCGACAAGTTAGACTGTCGTGTTCGTACAGTTGATGTATTCGAACGAGACGAATCCACTGACATAGCCGGTGTCACTGCTCTCCCATTTCTTAAATCATTATGCTCGTTCAACCTCAGTCCTCTGGATGTCGTTGCTATTTCATCATTCATCCTCTCCTCCACAACAAATAAATTATCCGACACCTGATACTGCTCCCTTGGTGTATTCGCACTACTCCCCCTGTTCGAGGTACTCTTACCTCCACCCTTGGCAGAACCATTGTTAAGACGCATATCGAAATAGACGCCTTCCTCAACCTACCAACATTTTCAAAACAATCAACAAAAAGTCTTTAAATATCAACAATCAAAACTTCAACCAACAGCCCCAGCCAAAACTTCCATCAACAATCAATACATCACCACAACTCACAACTACTACCAACATTCTTTCGACACCCCAATCTCCACAACGCTCTGCCCTAATTCACATCTATTTTCGTCCGTTAAATCAACAGCTAACACTTGACTAATAATCAACTTACCAACGTTCCTTCTCCTCTTCACAAGCCCCCTTCTCAATTAAATGATTATACACTTGTCAACTCAAATCTACTCTTGGCACTCACAGTGATCACCCATTTCAAGATGATCACTCAAAAACAATGCAATTCCCACTATTTTTTTATGTTCTCATCTATATATATATATATATTGTCAACAATTGACCGTTAGTCTTATCCTCTTGTCACACTTTTCTTCGCGACACGATGATAAAATCAAAGTCAATAAAGAAAGCCTTTTAACATAACCCCAGAGGCCAAACAGTTTAGCCTCAACGAACAGCTCAAGTAAACACTCATGTGTTGACTGTACACCGACCAACAGATCCACTCACATTACATTGTTTTTAAATCGCCAAAAGAAAATCCCCTCTCTCCTCATCCACATCTCGAAATTACATGGAAAGGCTATGCTTGAATGCACACTCGGGAAAATTGCATTGGGAAAATTTGCTCTCCCTTTAGTATACACAGGATACGAGTTTGAATCCCACGGTAGAACCCACACTCCTCAACATTTTCTTGGGGCAAAGTGACACCATGTAGTCGAATGTATTTAAGATGCTGTGTGAACAAAATGAACAAAGTGGTGAAGTGGTATGTATCCTTGCTGGTGGGAAGCCGGTTAATGTACCACCCATGTAATGGCCTTGACCTATGTGATGTATCATATTCATGTGAATGGAAGGATATTGCTTGGGAGGATTATCAAATTTAACTTTTTATTAATTAAATAACTAGCAGGATTTTTTAAAAAAAACTTTTAATGCCTACAATTAAATGCGCATACATTAAAGTTTAAGGTTAGATGGAGGTGACTGAAAGATGAAATGTTTGTTTTAATATTGATATGGATTGTTTTTAATGCGAGGTTAGTGAAACACATTTTTAAGAGTATTAGTCTATTAAATGGTAAATTATGATTTGCCAAAGTATAAATAAATAAAGAGTGGAATATATATATATAGAGAGAGAAAGTTTATTAGCGTAATATACTTGCTTCATGTTTTGCATGTCATTAAAGGAATTATATAGTTTGAAGATAATTTTTTTTACAATTTTGAAATACTTCATTCAGAGTTTAGCACATACATCTGAGTATTTTTTTTATTCTGTAAATATCTAATTAACCTAAAAGGATATACGTATATAATCATTAGGAATTTATTATCAGTGCTTTTAGAGCGGATAAAATGTTTAAAATGCTACTCTGTTCACTGTACTCGTGTGCTCTTTTCAATTGAAACCTGTAGCAAAAGAATTTTTATTAATATATATCTCACCACATAGTTGTACAATTAGACTACAAAAATTACACTATATGGGAACGAGTTTATTCATGCAAACAAAATCCAGTATGCTAATTAAACATACAAAAGACAATACATAATTTAGCAACATGTGTATAGTGCACGTGGGAGCATCTCAGCTCTAAAATCCTTCCCACATGTATCTGCATGCCGTAATGCCAGTTACAAAGTTACAATCACAACCACAAACTTGTAATTTTCTAGTTGGCCCAAGATGGCAAAATAATAAAGTTTTTAATTATGACTTCATGCCATCCCAAAAACAACTAATTCAGCACAGGATACATGGCTTTGGCGTATATTAATGTGCAATCAATAGTAAGTTCAGATTTTCTTCTAAAAATATACAATTTTCTCGTCAATATCGAAATCGTTTCCTTCAATTACTGCGATTGTAACGTAAGTTCCGAGTATACCGAGTAAAATAGCAATGTCACGAAAAAAGTCACAATTTTTGTAGAATCACTTTCTTAATCCAATTTACTTCTATTCTACATCATGAATCATGTTCTTCACTAACCGCAGCACACATTTTAGGCCCCGAAAAATTTACAATTTGAAATGCTCAGCAAGATTTATTTTATAATTTTAACAGTGCAATTTTGTATGCATATTAGCATTAACATTTTTTATGGGTGTTACCTGGCAATGCATTGCAATGGCAAGTTGGACATGTTATGGTCGCTTGTAATATTTTTTTATTCTTAAACAGTCAGACTTATTCGTATAAGAATTCACAGTATCTACTGCTGCATTTAAGTGACAAGCTGGTTTTTTCTTATATAATATATTCTTATCTCAAATCCTATTGAACATTTGTGCAAGAAAGACACATTAACCTTTCACTCTGGTTTTATTATGAGCTTTCAAAATACGCAATCCAATTTTGTAATCAATATATTTGCAAACAATGCATTTATACCTAATTTTGAGATAATAAATGCATTCTAAAATGTACACGCCTTTTTACACAATTTAGCACCCTTTCTCATTCATAATTTATTTAATATGATTCACTTCATATAAGTAATATATTTATAAACTTTATAACATTAAAGGTAAATATTACGTGAATAAGTATATCATACATATTATATACATAACGTACTAAAAAAATTTATAACTATTAAATGTACGGAAAACACAGTTAAGATAGGCATACATTAAAAAATAATTGAAATTGTACTTTATTAAATAGACTCATCTCCAAAAATCCATGTCGCTAACAAAAATTAACATTAAAACAAGCTTCCTTAACCTACCATAACTATAAATAGCACCTTTAAAATTTACAATTGAGACATTTATATTTACATTATCGTCCAAAACAAAGTCAGCCCTAGCATCCGATATGGACTCAACAATTTTTTAAATCATAATCATAACCATTCTGGTAAAAGTTTTTTTTTCACATGTAAAGAATGCTTTTTCACCGTAACAAAATATTGTCAGTTGTACACATTAGCGGAAATTCAACTTGGCTGCATAATGGCTAAAAATTACTGTGGTAATTACTGCTTACAAATTTTTCTAATTTCCTAACTAACTAAATGTGTGTGGTGGGTGGTTGAAGTTGGAAAAAAAGTGGTAAAACATAGATAAAACGTGTACAAAGTGTATTTTTGGCTTAAATGAAATTCTCTAGTTTTCTTCACACATCATTCCCTGGAGATTTGCTCGACTGCACTTTATTATGCGTGACAGCTACATTCTCCAAAGTAATACTTTGAATATTTGCTTTTGCCGTTCGTGGCAAAAGAATTGTAAAGAAACTGAGAAACTTTTTCCTGAACTCCTTGCTACACAAAAAGTAGATGTAAAAGTTGAGAGCGAAATTACACAATTCTAAGGTGTTGGCCATGGCTCGGAAAATTTGGAAAGGGAAATTTTCATGCATTTTGTCCGAGTAAAATATGGCAAGGAAGGCGACCGGCGTTGTGGTGATGAAAAATAGGACAACAATCGCTGTCAGTAGGATGACCAATCGTTTCTCCTCTTTGTACAACCGTTTAGATATCCTTTCTCCGCGAAGGAGAAGTTGATCATTGCCTGCGGCATCGCCTCCCGCGTTGAGAATTTCCCGTCGCTTCTTCGTGATTTGTCGGAATCTCCAGATAATCACGAAGTTAAGTGAGGCTAGAACAATGGCTGGGCCGAAACGAATAATTACCTCTTCTATTATGATGTACACTTTCCAAGCTGGCAGTTGGGTTACTATTGTGTTTTCTCTGGAGCTGTATGTCGTCTCATTCCAGCCAGTTGTGGAAGTGTTTGTGTTCTCGCAGACGTGTTTGAGGAAGGCGAGTGGAGCGGAGATGAAGAAGGCTACAATGTAGCAGAATAAAATCACCTTTCCTGGATTTGCAGACGTTTGAGCGCTTCTGAAACGGGCTGGCAGGCAGACGGAAATGAACCTGTCCACTGTGAGACAAACCACGATGAAGATGCTCGACGCCATGAACATGTTAGCCATTGGAATTTCCAAGTAACTGTAGAAAAATGCTATTGCCCATGACTTCTCTGAGTGCATGTTGGTCTGTCGTATCTGTAATTTGGAAGTAAAATGTCTAATTAGCTCAAATTAAAACCGTCAATTCAAACTTACAATTATTTTGTTGAGATTTCATAAGTAAGGTTCACTTGGCTCTAGAAGAAGGGTCTATTAGGGACAAGTCAACCTTTTGTTTAGACTTGTGAAAAAATCCACTGCCTTTTTAAAACTCTCTTTCGGCCTTGGAAGCCTATGCCAAGGTGAGAAGCAAAGAGTTATTTTTATTTGTAGGGAATGCGTTTATTCCACACTACCTGACATTTTACAACACATCCACATCCAACATCCGTCCGCCTTCTCTCATGTCATTTGTGGACATAGACCAGTAAGCTTTTAGGTATTTTTGCTTTTGTATAATTTTCCCCGATCCCTTGACAATGGGACATTATACTTCTAGTACATATAGTGCTACAATACATTAAACATTTGTTCTCATTTTCCCTCATTTGTGTAGATAACTCTTTGCAAGGCTGTCCAATGATTACCAACACTTGGGGTTTGTAAACTGGATCAAAGATGAAATTGGATTTGATGATGGCAGCTCGCAAAAGTAAACAGACTTCTTGTTCCGAACCAATTTTCCTTTACCCTTCAAATGCTAAATGTACTACTACAGTTGTGAATTGTACAGTTGTGAATTGATGAATACAAAGATAAACTTGTCGTTGAGTTACTTGCGACTGTATTAACTGTCAACTTTTCCCATCCACCTTCTCTGCCAGAACCCCATGTTCGGGATCAATGTCCAGGATATTTTAAACTGGAACGGTTTCATACCTATGCACTTTTCTTTCATTCTCTTCATCCCCAATGAAAAGTCTCCATAGAGTAAAACTGCACTTGGGAAACTAGATCAGTGCGAATGACAATTTATACAACCGTTTTCCCCAACTAGTGAACAGAAAAAAACGAACAAAAGCTGTGTTGGGTGTGTTGGGAGAAAAATGCAATTTGCATTTGGCATCCGTTTTCAACTATTCCCTACGGCGTAAAACACTGCTGCAAGCTCATGCTTGGCAGGTCTCCCCGTCAAAAGAGAGAGAAACTCAAGGAATCGTATCCGTTTTGTGAAATGGTTGTGTCGAATGTTGGACAAGTCTCTTTCAGTGATTAGTATATCCTTATCAATGACGACAATACCGAGCTTTGGTATCATTTCCAGAGGAACGTGCAGATGTGCAACTATGCAAGTGGAAACAAAATCCTTGCCAATTCCATCCTCTGCTCCAGATGAGATAGAATCTCGAGCGAAAATTTAGCGCAATATAAAATTATTGCGTAAGCATGTGCATCCTCTTAAAGTTTGAGATGGAAAAGGGAATATCATAATCATAGTTTTTCCTTGTTTGATATTTGTCGAGTGCAAATTTCTTTCTTTCCCAGGAAACGCATTTCAGGCGGTAATACGCAAATCCTTTTGTATGAGGACATTGTATCGACCTATTTATACCTATATTTGCGTCTCAATTTCCACACGAGTCAATTTCAGAGTGGTTGGTTCCATATAAAAGACATGTAAGGGATTAAGTTATTATGGAAAGTCTCTTTTTCTATGGCAACATGAGCTGGCATCATTAAGATTGACCTCGCCAAAGGATTTTATTTGCTCAGCGAACAACTTGTCACGGAGATGAGTTACTACAGGTGGGACTTGGGAGAAATTACTTTTGCAACAACTTCTCAACAAACATACAATTTTCATCTTAACAAATTTAAGTGATTGCAAAAGCTTTAAAAAGAATCTCTAAGATGAGCTCAACATCTAATTCCAACCAGTCTACATCCTTCCCGAAAATCGCGTAGCTTCAAAGGCATGTCTTATTGTTAGTGACCTTTGGGAAATCTCAATATTTCCTCTTTCGTAATCTGTCTCGCTCCACAGATTTATTTAAGGATTCCCGACCTACTTCACAATTTAATCTTGTGAAAATGAATACAATCCTTCTAAACATGACACTTATGATCAAAGTGATGATGGCGTATTCAATGGGCATAAATTTAAAGTCTGAGAAGCTCGTCATTATAGTCCCTTAAATCAAAGACATTTTCATCTTATAACCATTAACTGAGCTTCCTTTCAAAAATGACAAATGAAACTTTCATAAATGAAAATTCTAACAAAAATGAAAATCTGTTCTCCATTTCTCACAATAGGGGAAGCCTTTCCTAGGAAAATCCTAAGCTTACTCCACTCCACGTCCCACGTGTTCATCTTAATATCCTTTCTCTTCTCTTTGACAGCAAAAGCAAAGAGTAATAATAATGGAGGCATGTTAGAGACTACCTTGATTGAAATGCAACGTATCGAATGTTACATAATATACATTCTCCTAAAATGGGGTACATAATGTACATCATATGTTTTATCTACAAAGTTTCTTCTCGTTTTGACATCAAAACCCACAAAGAAACGAGACAAAGTTGAATGGAAAATAAGTTTAGAGTGCTTTCTCTCTCTTTCTTGTGGAAATTCCAGTTTGCACAGAAAGAAGAAGAAAAACACGGGTTTTTCCACTCAAGAATATGAAGAGGGTGACAGCAAAGTTTATCTTCATTCTTTCTTTGATGATGTAGGTTAGGGGTTTCAAAGTGGATGTGAAAAAGATACATCATTACAATCACAGACTTGTTTCTCTTTTTGAGAGTGAGGTGACCTTGAAGTACGCTTTTATTTCTGGGCAACCATGCTTTTTCGGCAGCTATTCCTCACGCTTGTTTGAAGAGTAATTCATTTGGAAAATGAAGAGCAATCATTATGGATTATCACGCGCTGCATTAGCCATCATATTTTGCTCGATATATCTTTATCCTTTTTTGAAGGTTTTCATCAGAAATAGTGTACGGAAGTAATGCGATATATTATCAAGGAGAATTAGGGGGCTTTTAGCGAAATGGAGATTACCAAACTTAATCCCAATTATATACCAGGTTTTGCACTCGTTCCTTATTAAAATTGATCATTTACAGAGAAAGAGAGAGATGGTAACAAAGCCAAATATGTTGTCAAAGATATTCTCGTTATTATTTCTGTGAATCAACAAGGCCATAAATAGGACTCATAACATCAATATGATGAGCGAGGGAAAGCTGTCCAAAATTACAAGTCTTCCCAGGTGGATTACTCGGAAAATACAGAAAACCATGAAAAATCAAAAGAAACGACGAGCTCACCGTGCAACCAAGCGTTTTTAGGCTGGCGAAACATAAAACCTACCTTGAAAAGAAATATAGAAAAGGAGAGCAGCTTGTGAACATTTTATAAAAGCTATCATGGGAAATATTGAATGAAGGCGAATCCAGCTGAAACTTGATGTCTCCAGTAAAAACTATAAAACATGTGCAACTTTATTTCCCCTTGATTTACTCCTTACGGACGCTAAGGCATTCATCCAGAAAATGAATAATTTCCAAATAACCTTTCACTCAAAGTGTATGATTTTTTAACATAAAATCCTATAAAAACTGCATTTTCTATTAGCTTATTTCTATTCGAGCTTACTCCAAAAATCATTGTCTCTTTTAAATCGATCTGTTTCCCAAGGAAATTTCACGTTGATTCTTTGCAGGAATTTATTGTGAACAAAGATTCTTCCTCAACATTGAGATTGCTCAACAGTGCATAATGCATACATTTATTTTCCTGTTTCCACCCTACTTCCCTTCCATTACCAATGCTCAATCCATCCCTGCTTGAGTCTGGTTTATGGAGCTCTGCTCTCAAATTGGCAATTATGATTGATTCATGCTTCGTAACTACAAAGCCACATTTGAAACACCAGATGATATAGATAAGTGTAGTCTACTGGAATGGGGAACAAGGACGATGGAATTCCAAAGCCACAACACAACAAGAGTTGTCTCGCGTGGTAAAATCCTCTCTTCAGTCGACACCCTTTCTAGAAAATCAATGGACATTGAGTTTCTGGCGAATTCATTCTCAATATTGCTTGTCGCTTGAAATCCAACAGACATTTTGAAACACACATGGAAAACAAAGTCTCGCAGTCAGACTCACTTTAACAGACAAAAATATCCCCTGAAATATAAAAAAGCGCCAGAGGAGAATTATATTGCTCCAGGATAAGCTTTAAAATAAACTCAGCATCTATAAATTGGGTATTCAGGGAAAACGAGATTTTAGAACTTTCAACAGTTTTGAATTCATTCCCTCTCCACTGATGAATGAGGACATGACGGGAATGTGAATGAACGTGAGGAGAATGTTGAAAGATTCATATATATTTCTAAAATTACCATCATTCCCACGGCGAATATAAGGACTCCAAGGTCACTACAAGCTAGTCCTGTTAAGTACGAGTAGGTCACACCCTTCATGGATGGTCGAGTGAGGACGATCAAGTTGAGAACATTTCCTAATAGTCCTATTGCCACCACTATAGGGCCGAATATCTGTAATGAAAAAAGAGACACAAAAAAGTGGGATAATTGTTATTACCATTAATTTTTTTATATCACCCTAAAATGATGAGAATATCAAATTTGCACACCAATACCATCCTCTAAATGAAGTAGAAAGATGATACTGACACAAGCTAAATATTAGGTAAAATGTTGGAAGGGTAAAATGGATGTCTCATAGGTAGACAAGGTGGATGTTGGCATGCGATACGATTACCAAACTAAGGATGATGATAACCATAAACATAATCATTTTCAAAGATGAAATGTGAATCACGTTAAATTTAATATGACACAAGATCAACATTAATATCGTTTTGCATAAGGGTGCAAATGCATATCGGTTGTACTTCTTTTGCTAGCAAAGAATTTTCTTAAAAAAATCCTTAACTGATGGAGTTTTTGAAGAAAGGAGTATCATTGATCCAACAATTTGAGTTGTGTGTCACAAAAGCCAGTTCCAGTAATCGAATCTTTTGTCATTTATTTACTTGGCACCAATGATTGAATTCATCAAAGGATAAAAATATTGGGTGAAATTCTACCTTTTACAAAAAGTATTCGACACATGAATCCTTTCATCAAGCTTGCCCTTAAAGATGTATCTCAAGAATCACAAAATTCGAAAGAAGGATGGCGAGAATTGTTGCATGGGCTAGTGTATTGTTCACTGGAATTAAAGTTTTACATCCATTTTTCTCAAAGCCCACACGAACATTTGCAACTTTTACGTAAAGAATTGTAACTGTTTTTAACCCGCCATACATGCCACTCTAGAAATACGAGTTTTCAAACTAGTCTGTGTCGAAATTCGAGAAGGTAGTTGCACAATCCCTATCAAAGGTAATACTATCCTTTTCATGGATAAACTGGACAAAGGCATGTTTTCTTTTAACAGCTATGGCAATACAAGCGTCAGACATGGAACTGATTTTCAAAACAAAATGGCAGAGCTCGAGAATTTTGTACGTGTAATTAAACAGGATGGCGTTTTTTGTGGTAATCTTTATATAAACAGATTCCCACAAAAGAAAAAACCACCTATGTCAATGTCCCCCTTTCATTTACACCACTCCAGCTGGAAAATTTCCCAAAGTCGTTGTCCAAATAGTTTTCCGCGCCGAGAACTACTCTTAATCCGTATTTATTCATTTTGCCCAATGAACATAGAAAAATGACCTTGAAAAGTTAAACATGGCATGACGACAATACGCAGCTTATCGGACCAACCAAAGTTCATTACCATAATGGTGAACTTATTGGTCATGTATTTTTTTGACCTTGTCCCAATCCCACTAGCAGACGAGGGATTTAGTCCTCGAATGGAACTGACTTAAGTGATTTCCGCCTTTTACTTTTCTCTGCCATTTTATTTCCCATATAGCTTTTAGTACAGCAGTTTATACTCTAGAACAAATTGAGGAGAAAAAATGGAGAAAAACGAGTTAACAACAATTTCGTTTATTCCTTTCCTCCTTCCTCACTTTCAATTGTGTTTTATGTTCTCTCTCTCCAGACAAAAAAAAGAGTTGGCAAAATGTTGTCCAAAATTAGACCAGTTTTTTCCCTTCTTCTTCGTCGCCACAGCTTTGGAGTGCATCATAAAATAGAATTATGATAAGACCCCGAGTATCCTCCACTTCATGTAAGAAAACATGGTTTGGTTTCAAGTGACCATATAGAAAATATGAACAAGCTCAAGAAAAGGATGTCGTTTGTCCCAGAGGATATTTAATTTAATGAAGTTACTCCAGCCAAAAGGCTTCTTATAGAGGATATGTCGTCAAATAAGGAAGAACCAAAGTCCTGCCTGTTCTGTTTCCACCATGACCACCACGGTTTTCAAATGTTCTCCACAATCCTCCGATTGGATGATGTCTGTTGGAGGGGGAGAAAGAGCAGATGTAAAAAGAGAACGTGTTATATTCCCCTCTTTCCAAAGTTACACTGTCGGCGGTTTCTCTCTTTCATTGGAATTGAGCTCATTAGTGGGAACTCTGGAGTTTAGAGAATTAATGCAATTAGTTTTTACTAGAGAATGAAACTACAACGGAGAGATCTGGTCAGAAACATTTGTCCAATCATTTCTCTTTCAACAATGAGTAAAGTGTGGAGTAAAGAGAAGGATTATTTTTGATAGTGGGGCATTTTATTACGTGACGCATTACCATGATCATCATGGTGCTATATAAGTTTTGAAGGGTGATGTTGTGGTATTAAGTCAGGACTTGGGTTTCTCTGAGGACATTGTTATTTTGATTTTATTATTCTCTAGAGATCCCTAAAAACAGTAGAAAGATTTCCTTTTTCACACTCTTCATGATTCTTTCCAAAGAACTTATTGATTTCTCGTGAGGTAGGATAAGAATAACCTTGATCGTAACGATGATACGAATTTTTTTCAGTGGCTTCCCATTAAAGAAATAAATGCCTTTTGGATTGACCTACCCTTGGAAATTTCTTAGTGAGCTGAGAAAATCTCCTTTTTTACGAGGGCTATCCTCTTGTAATGAAACACTTGTAGGGAATAAATCCATAAAATTGAAATAAAATTTGTTTTCTTTCTTTTGGAAAATTGGACAAATGTGATTTTTTCAAGCTTCATTGAGTTTTATGAGAAAGGATAATTGCAAATATATAAATTTTCTTCTTTCAAACATCCTCCCGTTGAAAAATTGTACGTCGAAATTTTAAGACTCGAAAAACTTTCACTATAAAAAAATTATTTTCACATTCATACCTTGTATGCAATCCATTCAATGATTTTTTGATTTTCCTCATCCAGCCCACCTCCTCCTCCACCAGACATGCAGGGATTGAACGGCTGCAACTTTTCACTGATGAGGTCGGAGCTGCAAAAACAAACAAAAATTATACAATTTATTTCTTTAATATTCTGTTTTCATCCGGTCATTTAATTCGTTTTAAGCATACAAATCTCAGCAAAAGAAACTTTACTCGATAGAAAGAGAGATAAATGGGAGAAATCAGCACTAAAAATCATAAAAAAGCAACTGTGCAACTCAAGTGAAAATTATTGAGAAAGATTTTGCACCAGGAAATACGTACGCCAGTAAAAAAGTTATTCATTTCTCCCCAAAAGGCACCCACACTCCATTCCAATTTCCCTTTTCCCAAAATCTCCTCATATTTATATGAAACAAGCTTTAGCTATGCCTCAGTTAGTTACAAAGATTCCCAACTTTTTTGATCATTTATTTCCCCTGTGATTCAGGCATCGTGGAAAAAGTACCGCATTGCAATTGTCATTTCATTTCTCGGCTCCCATTTATATACATAAAAATAGCTAGATTTCTCTCCATCAAGAAACAACCCTTTTTCCACAGGCCAATTCCCTTTGATCTCCATCCATTCCCTTCTTTTCCACTCCATTTCACTTAACATGAGTTCCTACAATGCTTCCAGTTCTAATATGAATCCAGAAAATTTACGCATTTCCCGCTAAAATGTGTCGTATCGAAAGAAAAGGTGGCAGTAATGGGAACATTATCTTCCTTTTCGAGAGAAAACAGCCCCAAACAACATCCGACCAAAGGAGTGCGTGAGAACGTGTTCAAAAAAAGTTTTTTTTGGGAGAGCCATAATCATACAAAACTATATCCTCCTTTTTCTCATCATCATCATCATCATGACCATTTCTCACTCTGAGATTCGCACTCAGAATAACAACTACATGTTCCTTTCCCACATATATATATCTCAGAATGTTTTCTGTGTTGAAGGGAAAATAACTTTTTTTCTCTTACGATTTCACGAGGACAGGCACGCACGTACGCACACAACTACATAAAGTGCGTCTTTCTCTCCATTCCACTTTTCTCCAAAAGGGGTTTCTCCTTTCCATACATATTTATATACTTTCTCCAGATTGAAATGAAAATAGGGAATGCTTCTCATTCTCTCTTGTCATAGAGCATGTGATGGCAATTGTAACTTTAGAATGGCATCATCTGCTCACGACAAAAACTACTTTGGGAAAACTCCACAGAGTGTAACATACGCAGTGTATGTGTGTCTACGGAAGAGATGCGTATGTGGAGCATATTCCTTAAGCGTGAAATTTTCTATTGGAACGTTGGTTTTTTTCGAGTGAAGAAATAGAACTTGACAAACAACTCCAGCTGTCTGCTAACTTTATATGATTTTCTTTCTCTCAATTTTTTTCTCCAAGAGTCAGCACAATCCTTGGAAAAAAATGAAAGTTTAGAGATGATACAATTTCTTTCCTCTTTCCACAGTTGAAATAGGATATGACCAAGATGAGAATGGAAATGTATATAGAAGAGAGAGAGAAGAAGAGTTAAAAAAGGAGAATATTTTGTGTACACCTAGTCACGTCAATATAGAGCTCCTCCTTGAGAACGTTGTCATAGCAAACGCTAGAAAATAGAATTGAATGCGGTGACAAGGTAAAAGGAGGAAAAGATTCCGTAGAGCTCAACTGGTGAGGCGAATGTAATTCAGATGAATGTTTGTCCCATCATGATCTTCTCTCTTTATCTCTCTCATCTTCTCCACTACGCACTTTTTTCATAGGAAATATACATACACACGCGTAAGGGTATCATTACAAAATATAAACTTTATCCTTTACTTTTTTCCTATTCACAAAACGAGTAAGAGTGAAGAACTGGGTTATTTTTCTCGGTAGGCATGGACGGAGAATAATAAAAAGAAGATTTGAACAGGATCTTAAGCTCTTCTCTTTTTTCTTCCTTAGCTCACGTGAGCAAGTCGTCATTCCTTTACCTCGTTTTTTTTCTTCCTCAGCAATAATTTTTATGCACCCTGCGTACCCCGAAATTGCGTGAGATCCACCTTCACCGTGGAAAATGGATCTTTTTTATATTACAACCGTGTAATGGGTGGGGAGAGTAAAAACTTTCATTTCTTATTTTTATACTTCCATTACAAAACTCTTTTGGTTCACGGTTGGAAGAGGGAATCACTGGGAAAATTTGTGTCTGGGATTGTCCAATAAAAAAACAACATGTAAATTTCATCATGTTCCTTTCATATCCGAACAATGTAATTTGAAATGAATTCTCCGTTTTTATAGCTATGGGTTTTTGCAACCGTGAAATCAACTTTGAATCTGGGAGACCTTTTACAAGCTTAAATGGGATTTGAGGAGGCTTGCATAATATTACATGGGTTTTACTAGTTACATATAAAACGGAATAGTGGTATTTTTTACAAGGAATATTTTACTTTGCTCGCCTTTGACCTAATTTTCTTGCTGACATTTTTTGAGAAAAAAATCTAATCAACGTTTTCTTCCAGATGGGATACAACTTCTAAAATGAGTAAACTTTTTCTTTAGGAAGCTTTAAAGAAAACGTTTTGTTCGTGTAGGTATAGTTGTGAGTTTTTTTAACTTCCTTGTTGGAATCCCAATAGAAAAAAAAGTTTATATTTACTTTTCTAATATCTGAGATTTATAATAATGCTCTACAATTGAGTGACCTTGAGTATTCCTCATTTTTTGAGATTTTTAGAATTTCCAACTCATCACAGTCAATCCTATTAGGAGAGGAAATATTTTTTCATATTGAAAAATAATTAAGACCTTGAGAGTTTTTTTTGTCAATTGAAAATATTAGAAAAAAGTATAGCTTTGCTCGTGTAATCATTTTAACTTGAAATTACTTTTAACGGGATTACAGCCAAGTTCACATTTCAAATATAAAAATGAAACCCATCCTTGCAATATGGCTTGCTAATTTAGGGTGCGTTTTTCCAGCTCACTTACTTCTATAGAACTTTAGAAAGGTTTCAGCCACATGGAGAATTATGAGTAGGGAATTTGTCCCTAGATTCATTTTTATAGTGAACATAATCTCTTGTCGACGACCTTTCTCCTCCTTCCTTTCCACTTCCTTTTTGAGAAGCGGGAATAAAATATGATGAAACACGGCAACCAACTAGTAGATGCACGTGCATGTCATCAAGCCCCTTCTTTTCCCCTACTCGTATAGATTACGAAGGTCTCAAAAACTTGACAATATTACTTCCTCCCATTGCCCAGGTCCCGATCCCATTACAACTTGGGCATTACTAAGAAAGTAAAAAAAACGAATTCTTCTTCTACTCAAACCTTCCAGAACGAACCGACACTTTGGAATCTTGTCACAATCACCTTTCCTCGAACCATTCCCCAAGAGCATTATCGTCATTGCATAAGTATGCATACATATTTTATCCCAAATTCTCTCTCCTATACACACGCACAAATGCTAAAGAGTTTTTCCTTCTTTGGCTCATTTATTGAATGAGGAAAAAAGGAGAACACTCAAAGGGAGTGAAAAACTTTGTCCAATTTTTCACATCCCTTCCTCTCTGAACTGGAGACCCTTGATAGAGGAAGTAGGTGAAAGTTTTTCCCCTTCTGTCGACTTTTGAGTAGAGCAAAAACATCCTAGAGTATTCAATGTACGCATAGAGTGAATAAAATAAATGTCTGGAGATAACTTCCCTCTCAACTTTCCTTTCCCTTTTTCCTCCGCTGATTTTTCCTTTCATTTATAGCTGGATTAATGGGAGCAGAAATGGAAACATAGATGAGTGCGTAGAGGACCAAAAAAGTATTTTCCATGATCTTTTCTCTCTCTGTCTCTTTCTCTTTCCTACACTTTGTACTCGTCTAGGCTTAGGAAAAGTTGAGACGGAAGAGAAAACACACTTATGGAGAATTCAATACGCACAGCTCAAAATGAATATAAGAGGAGGTATAGTGGCAATGGACCTTTTCATAGTAGCATTAGCCTTTTTCCCTCTAAGCCTGAAATAAATACAAAGACGAAGAGACGGAAGAAAGGAGCACGCACTGTAAAAACAGCTGTGCTCACTTTAACAACCAGAGAGAAAGTGAGAGAGAGAGAGAGAGTGAGAGACACGGGAATGTGAACTGCTCCGTGTGTAAAGATAAGCTTTGATATATTATTCGCAATTTACTCTTATTGCATTCACACAACGCGTCCATAGAATCCTCATGATAACATCATCCAAATACACACACGCACACCAAAAGTTGCGTCTTTTCCTTTTTCGTTGGGTATTTTACAAGACATGAGGAAAATGTTGTCTCCTCTGAGAATTCACTCTGGTTCTTTGAAGATAATGGAGGTGTGGATGGAGGTTTTCTTTTTTCTGCTACATTGGAGGATATATATGCATATAAGGCTTCCACTTGGATGGAGGGTTTATTCTGGAAAAATGCTGATTTCTTTATTCATCGCTAGGGCTGAAAAGAAACGTTGGTATTTATTGAATTTTTACGCAGACCCTGCGTAAGTTTACATGATGAAAATGGCAAAGATAAAATATGACTGAGGAACGGAAAATAATGGAGTTGGTGACCTACATAGTGCATACTTTTTTTACAGAGGTTATGAAATTATCTTCAACGGGAATGCCCCCTGACATAAATGAATTGAGGGGAAGGGTCTCCTGTCCTTAGGAGGTTATTTGAGATACTGATAAACTAAGTGAAAAGGACACGTGATACATCTTCTAGGATGAAAAATAATAAGGATTTTCAAATGCACAAACATTCCCCACCAACAAAAATATGATATAAGCTATCACAGGATTTCAGAAACGATGGATAAACAAGGATATGCACGCAGACAACTCCGTATTACATCTTGTCGAGTATTTATTTCTTGTCTGGAAATATCATCACAAAAGTGGACAGGGTAAGATAGCCCTTTTAATTACTAAACACGTCATGGAAAAGATGAAAGAAAATTTTCACCACCACAATATCATCATAACTATCGTGGCTCACCTTTGTCGCAGAAATATTTGCAACTGCATACATATTCTCGTGGATTCACTAGTGTGAAAACTAGCAAAAATATGGATGTTAGATGATGGATGAGTTGTCAAAGATAATTGACATATTTTCCCTATCCCTGTCCTCATTACAATTTCCACTTTGATTAACCCAGGGAGTTTGCACTTTAGGAAACTTTTTTCCTACACTTTCCCTCTCTTCCCCTTAGCTTGCGAATGACGTGGAAACTCCTTCCAGCCCGTTGTGTTATGTTATAATAAATGAACTCGAAAAAGAGAAAGTAAAACTTTTTAGTAGAAACATAATACTGGAGAAGAGTCTCATCATCATTTCCATTATGAGATGATGATACCCCACTTACATAAAAAAGTGTATAATAATGGAGTGTGTACACATTTTCCAAAACAATATTTCCAAACTTCTCATGTTTACTCTTCCCCGTCACTTTACATCAACCTCATTTTCTCAACCTTTTACTTTCGGCAGTTCCTCTAAGTGTAAATATTAAACTTTCACAGTTTTCTCCCGGAATGGACGTGCAGTGTAAACAAAAAAATGATAAATTCCTGATCACGAAGTTCTATAGGAAACTTATTAGTCCAACTAGAATTAATTTGTTTCACAAGAATTTATTTCTTTGTTAAAGTGATATGGCACCTAACTAACCCTTTTAAAACTTAAAAACACAGCCCATCATACAAATTGCTCATGCATGACTATGAAATTCCCATCTCTACACCGTCATGCTTCCAATAAAAACTGGAAGTATCTGCTTTTATCGAACTTTCATTCTCAAGGTGATCTGCACAAAATGAAATTGTTGTTCTCGTACAAACGCTGTTCCTGTTTTGTACAGATAAAACGGCTATTTAAGCATGTCTAGTCTTTTGTCTTTCTTCAAGCTCATTTCAATGTGTCTTCTTCACATATTCTCTTCTCAGCTTAAACGATGACTATGCAATTATGCTATGCTACGTCAGACGAGAAATGGAGAGGTTGATTGTTTTTTCAGCATCTGTCAGTCTGTACACAACCCACCTCCACATTCCCCACAGTTGCGTAAGGACGAAGGATTTGAAGCAAGGAGAATGTCGTCTCATTTCTCTCGTATTATCTTTACTAATGCACTCATGCACTCAAAATCATAAAGTGGTTATCCCTCAAGAGGCAATGTACAACATTTATTTGATGACGTACATTTACACATGCCATACACACTCCAACTGTGTTCACGGAAACGAAGTCATCCTTTCATCTTTCTTTGAGACAAATCCATCCTTTGCTTGAGTCAGAGGAGGAAAAAGCAACAAAAATTACACTAAACACACACCCTCCCATACTCTATGTTGTCTTCAACTCCAAGGTCAGTTGTCTGGATGGGAGGGGATGAGGATATAAAGAGAAGTGGCAAATGTATAAAACCCCATATCTCTTTCTCTTGAGCAGGTTGATGTCTTCAATAAACAAAATAAACCTTTTTAACATGCTTCTGACTTGTACGTCAGTCAAACATAAAGCCCGGGTGAGACTGACAGGATTTTCTATATATAAGATAATATGGCAATGGGGGAATGGATATTTACTAATAAAGCGGCTTACAATAAAGTTTTTTGATTTGCTTGCAGAATACAACACAGTTTTTCTTAAGAATGAGCTCCATTTTTCGAGAATTGCAACCTCAACCTCGAAAATCCTTTGGAAATGCCAAATAATAAGTATAAAAAGAAATAGCCGAAAGAACTAGGAATTTTATGTTCATTAATAGTCGGAATGGACGTTGTCAGTTTTTGTTGGTTCACGTGAACCATATAATTTTCTCGTAGTGACCTTCACAACGTGACAAGATTTTCCGCCAGGAAACCTTCTAATTGTAAGAGACATTTGTGAAACGTGTTCGCTCACCAAAGGAAATGTTGTGTTTGCTCATGTGGACGTGGAAACAGTCTAGCTGATAAACAAACAGTTACAAATCGATTCACCTGAGTGAAGTATAAAGTAGAAGTGCTTAAACAGTCTCAAAGAGGTGGATTCAAGTCTCTTCACATTTCTTTTGTTTTTATCTCCTCGTGTAGTAATTGACATCCTAGAGAATAGCAACCCAACGCTGAACCCAAGGAATTAATTTTCTCCTCTCATCTTACACACCCCATATTGAACAGAGGAACTAGGCAACATGAGAAAAATATAATAGATTCCTTTAATCATAATACCTATTTTCACCAGCAGCCTGTCAGCAACAAAAGACAGAAATGTAATTAAAAGGAATCAATCATCTATCACTAGAAATCATTATGCAACGAGTTTTACTGATTTGGACTCATAAACAATTCACAAATATTATCAACTCCATTTCCCTCAATTGACCCATATAACTACATAGTGGAATTGAGAAAGAAGCATAATCTGACGTTTTCTCGCAATTAAGGAAAAAATCAAGATAATAAGGTGTAGCACCGAGGTTGATATTTTTTCGGGAAAATCAATACAATCCAATAATGAGTTGTTATACTATCCAGGTAAAACATTTAGCACATTTTCATCGGCCACTTTGAGTGAACGAGGTAAAATTGGGGAAAAACAATTTCCCCTTTGGAACGTATTTTATGACTAACCCAACCACAAAACAAGGAATACTGGAAAAATCCAGTTCTATTTTGTGGTTGGTTATACACGACATAAAAAAGTTGTACATAACATGAAGATGACATTTAGGTGTAGACTTTTGTCATCTAGATTGCCATAAAAAAGATTTACTGCTCATGTTGTCTCTTTCCACTGGTGGATTTTAATAAAGAGTCAAAACCTCATAAACATTTTCATTATCTGGGATAACTACAGGAAAAGGAATACTGCTCACTTTTTACGACTCAAAGTTTTCCTCATCAACCCTTGACTGTGGTAAGAGTTCAAAAAAGATTTTGATTGAATCCAATGTAATTGGTTAGTTTTTTCTCATAATTTGGAAACGGGATGGGAGTGATTTTTGATGTGATCGTAATCCATTTTATTTGTTGACATTAGTTTGTCTTGATAGTCATATAGAGAAGAAAATCGTTTACCCCTTTTTCCATTGCAGCAGACAGCAAAAAAGCTGCAAACGGAGGAAGTCTTTTACAACAAACATGTTGCTTGGCTTTCAACTATCCTTTTAAATTTAATTTGAAGAATTCACTCTGGGTAAAATTGAGACAAGTGCTTCTTGCTAAACAATAGGCTAAAGTCAAAAAGCAAATCAATTTAGAATCTTTCCACATTCTACCAATCGCAATCCTTTTTCATTCCAAAAGCATCATTTCAACACGAAAAGCTAGGGTTGCCTATTACCAACCCATTTTTAACGATGGTAGCCTTCATTTTATGTAAATCAAGAGAGAACCCGAGATTTCTCTAATCTTCCAGGATTACAAAAAAATATAACTCCTAAAAATAACGCATATACATGCTTTTTTCCAACTAAAACTCAAATGGCTGGTTTGTGCCAAAATGATTTTTTTTTCTCCGTAATCTCCATCCATTGTTAAGATTTCCCTATTTGCAGTAAAACTACCATCATTTTTCTCTCTCACATCCGACATCTCCCATGATGACATGGTGATAATCTTTCAACTAGTTTTTGTCCCATTCTCCCTATTCTACATCCATATTAGGGATAATTATCTTGGATTTTATTTTAACAGCTTTTATAAACTGCAGGCCACATTCAACGGAAAAAAATCACGTCTACCAGCTACAACAAACTCGGCATGTGTAACAAGAATTTGCATATGAGGACAATAAAATTTTCCAAAGTTTACAAGAAACTGAGAAGAAGAAAAAATCATTATTGTACTTTTTTCTCTCCAAATGGAAATGTCCACTTATGGCTCGAATGAAAAAAAGTAGGAATTAACTTCAGTGAAGAAAAAATCCTTACATTCTTGCATCTGCCACTGTCACATTTGTTCCCCTTTGTTATTGTTGCTCCCATACATAAAGAAAGGAGAGAACGAACGAAAACCAAGCATGACATATAACGCCCACATAGATGTAAAAAGTGGGATTTTTTTTCTCGAGAATACATGATGACTGGAATTTTAGCAAAAATACGCATAACTACGTTTTATCCATCTGCTTTTCTCAACTGAATAATTTATTAGGTGGATGTACATATCAGAGAGACGGAAAACCAAACATTGAGTAGAAAAGATGAGTGCACACTTAAGTAATTCATAACGATTCCTAACAGCCAGGCGGCCGGTAGGTGGGTACACAAAAAATAATACTCGTCCAGATATCCATAAATAAAAACATATTTGCTTTTATGAAAATATTATAAAGGAGCTGAAGTCCTCATTTACATAATTTTCGTGGTTCCATTTTATGAGTAAATTGTTTTTGGGGGCCTAAAATCAGAAGTTGGGTGCCCTAAGATTGGGTAGTCGGCCCCCTGAAAATAATTAGTTGGATTCCCTAATGCATTTAAATGCACTTTAGAATAATATGATTTAATTATTTGTGTGCCATAAAAATATTGTACATGGTAATGATTATGATTTTTCAATTTGGTGAGGTTAGGTTAAGAGACAACAACATTTTGTGTCTTTAGCATTATTTCAGTGTTGGTTAGGTTAGGTTAAGACGGAGAAAAATATTTCGTGTCTTTAGCATTTGTTTCAATTTAAATGTTGGTTAGGTTGGGTTAAGTTAAGACGCAGAACAATGTTAAATCATTTACTGGATCCATTTCGAATATCTTTAAGTTTCAAGGCAATCAAATAATTAAATCATATTTTTCAAAAGTGCATTTAAATGCATTAGGGTACCCAACTAATTATTTTCAGGGGGCCAACTACTCAATCCTATGGCACCCAACTTCCAAATTTAAGCCCCCAACTAATTAAGACCCCCATTTTATTGGATATTGGGTAGTGAAAGTTTTTGATGTTTTCTATGCAAACGTATCTGACCTCATCGTTGAACTAATATTTGTACTACATTAGGAAAATGAGGAAGGAAGCTGAAAATTTGTTGTAACTTTAAAAATATTATGTTTGCTTGCCGTGTGGAGCAAGAAGAGTTTTGTGTGACCTTAGAAAAATCAACTCTTCCAATTATCCTTTGCTTCAAAACGTTTCTTTTAAAAAAATGTAAATTCGTTGTACGTGGTAACACGTTAAATGTATTTTGAGAAAATTTTGATCGTGTAAAATGTCATAAAACAATATACAGATTGGTTTCAAGAGAAATTTTACAATTTGGCTAATGCGAATATTTTTGCAGAAAACGAAACTAAATAAACTACAAGTTTTCTCATACAACAGCTGAAGTGAAAAAGGAGATCAAAATGTTCGGTCTGATTTTTGGAGAATGTTTATTTATTTAAATTTCTTGTAGGAAGATAAACCGTACTAAGAATACTCGAGCGAGAATAGCATATTATGTAGAACTTTCTTTACAAATACGCTGCAATTGACGAAAAAAAGAAAGTATGTGTTTTCTTTAAAGAGAAATTTCCTGTTTCGTTATTTATTTCCATTCTAGTTTCACTTTATAAGTTACCGCCACTGTTTCATACAAAGATTTTCTTGTTGAGCTGTCTTCAAACTTCAAATTATGTTATTGTATGCAAGAGGCATGTTTTTGAAAAGCGTACGGTAGTATGAAAGGAATATTCTCAAATGAAAATATTTTTGTTTGCTGTGTTAAAAGGTTATATTTATATGATTCAGAGAATCCGAGAATGCTCAAAGGGAACTATGTAATAAAAGTAGTGCATACACAAGCAGACAACCTTTCCCCGAAATTTACATACATATATATAGAAGCCCATTTGTAATTAGGTTTCTATATCGGAAAATTTCAAAACGTCGGTATCGTAATTCCCATGAAACTCTTGACATGCACACGAACTATGTATTTAAGAAACACATTTTCATCCATTTTGAGTTTCTTCTCAGAAGAAGGCTAATCATCGACAAGGCAATATCCCTATTGACAAAATGTTCCTGGAATATGATAACACATGCAATAAGGAATCCTCCAAAGTACTTGATTTCCCAAGCTTTCCCAAGCCAGCCTAAGGTATAGAATATGAAATTAATACAGAGCCCAACAGCGGCAACAGCCCATGTGATAAAGCTGATGGTTCACAAGACTCAGCATTTTTCTTTGCGGTAGTGATATGCCTCTTAAAATGTGTCTCGCTCCAGGGAAACGGGTGTTTTGGAGGTTTACAATATTTCCCACGTGTGCACTGCTCACCAGAGCGTTTCAATATTTCAAGGCAGACGCGACCATACATGGAGTAACTAACCTGCAATTTTCTCACCTAACATTCTAAATATTAAAGAGAATACGGGTCGCTTCAAACCTTGGAGAGGTATGTATTCTCCCATATAATTTTCAATTTCCCTCATCTCATTTAGTCATTTTGTGCCGGATCAGATCCAGCTCAAACTATTTTACATCTACTTTTGCATGAAGTGTAAGATGTGTGCCGTATCAGATCCAGTTCAAACTATTTTACATCTACTTTTGCATGAAGTGTAAGATGTGCATGCACTAAAGACAATATTTTCTACATTGATAGTGAGAGATAGAGAGAGCAGAGATTTTGAGCAATGTTGACTTGCTCATTTGCATATTCCAGCAATGAGCAAATTATGCGAATCTTATTCCTTTTTCATTGTCATCAACTCGAGACCGAGACATCGATTTGAGTCATTACAACTGAAATGTGACCCACGCATTTCAGTTGAAAAATTAAATATTCATGAACAATGAAAGCATATTGATTATCATAATGCTATGCATGCATCACAGATAATTAGCTAGACAGATATTCATGAGTCTAGATAACCATCAACTCAACCCAGACCGACCTAATATCAGTATCAGAATCTAAAATTCTGATAGAAATCTCAGGAGCCGGAAATATTCCCTGCTCCTGAAAATATATAGTTATAAATGTATAGCAGTATTGTGGTAAGACCAAATACATTTATATATTGACTTATATTGTAAAGTATTGAGTTATGATGCATTGTATTGTTGTGTGTAAGCTTATAGCATGTAATGCCCATATACTAATATGTGTATTGTAATATGTATTTAAGCTTCCTTTACTGTTCCTTTACTCCCTCTACTGATGTAATTGCTGACGTCCCTACCATTTTCCTTTACTGTTGCTAATTCCTCAACGGACCCCCTTGATTCAGCCACACCGAACTGATATTCCACAACCCAAGTCTTCACTCATCCAACCCTGTATAAGATAAGCTGTTCTGAATCAAGAACTGCTAACCGCAGTAATATTCAGCCTTGAATTTCACTGATGACAAGTTTTAAAATAAGTACTTTAAACCAGTAATTGTAGTTTCTTCAAAACAAGAAAGTTGATTTTTCTCTTTATTAGACAACCATATAGCATGAAAATTTCTCTGACACGGACACTACTCGATCCTAATGCCTCGTCTACTGTCCTAAACACACACTCTCTTTTCTCTGTCGTATGCTTGTCGTAGAACAATCTAATAAAGGACTTTTCTTCACGCACATTTCAAAAATTCCTCTGTCTCTTCCAAAACGAACAAAGAAAATACATATATACAGATACGTATATTTCCGTTACCAACATAAGCTACATGGTAGTACGTAAGAAACTGTACGTTATCTCTTCCTTTATCTCAGTTTTAATACATATTTAAACTACGAGTGAATGATTCCTTCAAGTGATAGCATCGGTTCGATGTGCTATAGCAATAGCTCTAATTGACATCACACCCCATGAGTTCACAACCCGAATTTCCGATTATCGTCGTCAATACTTCAGAACACGGCAGTTAGCCTTGACGATAACCTTCCTTTCCTTTTAATGTTTATTTGAAATTCGAGTATAGTCATTTATGACAAAGTTCAATATTAACGTTAGAGAATATTGACACTGAGATCTTTCTATTCCATCTTAATGATAGTACGGAGCTACCGATTTTCATGAATTTGAAAAAAACAGCGAAATTCGTCCATGCAAGAAGCATCGCGAAATCACTCCACAAAGACGAAATTCGTAAATGTGAAATTTATTTACTTAAAAATTCACCAAGTACGGAGGTTATTCCACGATTTAGTGCGAAAAGAGGTTCGGTCATATGGGATTGTTGATGTACATTAGTACAAGGTAGGAAAAAATTTCATGTAAATTAAACAACGGCGTCAAACGATATAGGTTAAAGCCTGGTACGGAGCTACCATATTTCGCACGAAAAACGACATCGCGAAGTAGTTCGCTATTACTTCACCAACGTAGTACGGAGCTCCTCAGATT
>JAHZNA010004982.1:0-10346 GCA_027743935.1 Sinodicranocentrus sp. ZH6 | reverse complement strand
AATTAACACTTTTTTAGGACTCCAGATTTTGATTAGCATGGGGATAGCCTGTCTATGTTAATATGTTTGTCTAAGTTAGAATCATGTAAAATACTGGAGCACGGCGCCGTGCTGGCAATCCCGTGCCAGGGGGGCCGTGCGCCGTGCTAGCGGGGGTGCACCATAAGTATTACTGCCTTGAGTGTCTGTACTGGACGGGTGCACCCCCTCCAGCACCGAGTTGCGTTTACGGCTTTTACACGCATTACAACTCATTGCCGTGCTCGGTGCCAAAAATTCCAGCACCAAGTGGCGTTTATGGCTTTTACATGCATACCAAGTTCATGCCGTGCTCAGTGCCAAAAAGTTCCAGAACCGTTCTTTCTAGTACCGACTATTATGCATGGCTTAATTGGCTTATGCACGCTTATATTACTATGCAGTGCATAAATGTTTTTTAAAGGGACCAGTGTACTATTTCACCACGGGCACGCATTTGCATTATTTAATGAAGGTTTGCAGTAATTTTTGTTTCGCCAAAATTTATGCAGCAAGCGTAATGCAGAGATAGTTTATGCAGAATGCGACAATATGGAAACCATTTTTGTTTCACCATGGTCACATAATGCATGTAAAGAAATGCGTAAGTCTCCATTCCGCTTAACTTTAGGCGGTCTAAAAAAGCATCTCCATTACTCTTCGCATTTTCAGTTGTCCAGCATACTTTGAAAACATATCGGTTATTCCATTAAAGAGTTGCTCAAGTGTTTTACTCATTCTAAGATATACTATTCAACATGAATTTTTTTGGTTCCATTGGGGTTTGACTCAAGTGACGAGGAGGAAGAAGCTATGTTTAGTAGACGGAAGAAGATCTTTCGAGAACGGATCTATTTTTTCACAATTGAAGAGCACGAATTTCGAGAGAGATTCAGGTTGCGACCAACGGAAGCCGAGCACGTACTATAATACATCGGAAAAGATCTTCAGCATCACTCAAATAACTAAAAATCAAGCCCTAAGTCCACAACAGCAGTTATTCGCAGCGTTGCATTTTCTTTCAAATGGAAGTCAATACCATGCAATTGCTGACATGCATGGCATCAGCAAAGCTACGATTTGTAGATTGATAAGGCGGGTAGTGAATTCCATTCTGAGTAAAATTTTAAGTCGAGTTGTTCGCTGGCTAGAGAAGATTGCACCGGTCTGAATGAACGATTTCATGAATTAATGGGATTATCCATGGTTTGTGGAGTCGTCGATGGAAACATCATGCCAATTAAAGCTCCTGCAGTGTTTGAGGAACAGTACGTTGACAGACATGGTTACCATTCGTTGAACTGCATGATGATATCCGCCCTGATTATAACTTCTATGCTGTGAACTCTCGCTTCCCTGGATCAGTCCATGATGCTCGTCCATTCCCCGGGGCAGTAATTTTAGGTTAGCATTATTTAGATTTCTATCCTTTATGAGATATAGTTGCCAAATTATAAGATAACCATTAAAATTAAGATTCACATTTTGAGTATACTTGGTTTTAGGAGATTCAGCGTACGGCTTGTCAAACTGGCTGATGCCACGATTGCGTCGAAATCCCGACTCTCCTCAGGAACAGCGCCTTAATAACGCGCACAAACGAACCCGTCCAATAATTGAAAATGCATTTGGAATGCTAAAACATAGATTTCCGTGCTTAAGATACTTAAGAGTAAAACCAGAGTACGCTGGACAGATAGTTATGGTATGTGCTACGTTGCATAATATCGCAAACAAGTCAGATTTTCCAGATTTGCAACAGGATTATGAGGACGGGCAAAATCAAAATTATGACGATAAAATAGCAGGAAATGGTGACCAGGCGAAACTTCAGGAATTACTACAATACTTCCGTTAAAATCTATCTTATTTATCATAAGTATTGTTTTACCCTTAAAAATAACCCACTCAAATACAAATACAAATAATCGTATGAAATATATTTTTCAATCTAACTATAGAACTATCTATGCATTTCCTCTTATCTATTTGTATTGTACAGAGATTGTAGTATGGTAAAATATTAAATCTGTTATATTAACGTTTGGTATAAGTAACTAATAATGAAGACAATTGTATGCACTCCAATTTGAGAACCATGTAGAGTAATATCTACCCATAAAATATTTACTATTACTACAATCTATCATGAATTGAGCCAATGTATATATCCTGATTCGGGAATATCGAGTTCTTTCTCCAGCTTCAAGTTCTGCAACTTGAGATTATAGGTGTGAAGTTGAAGAAACTCAGTCTGCGCTTTCTATTTATCCAGTAAAACTTGCTCTCTAGCTTCCTTTCCAGTTGTGAGCTTCCGTCTCCGAACTTGTATTGGGAATTCAGGCGATGATGGAACAGGTGAGTTGGTTCGATTCGGAGTTGCACAAGTAGTGTGATCATTATGTTCCATTGTAATATCATTTCCAGCGTTTACAGCAATGCCACTTTCCCTTATTAGAAGCCCATCGATAACCGGTGAGTCTTTACCAATAATATCCACTTCCGTCAATCGATTAGCTTATCCGCCGGCAGTTCCAGTTTGGCGACTGTTGTCCTTTTTTTCTTTCGTGATACAACTAATAAAAATATTTAATATAGTTATTCGTGGGGAATAAGGAAAGCTTCAAGTTGTGTAACCATTTCTGCACCAAGGTTTCACACCCGAGTTTACAACTCCGTCGTAACCTAACCCAACCAACCAAATCAACCTATTTCATTTAAGAAAACCTCGTGGAGTTTAATATATTCTGCATCTATTAACCCAACTCGGTGCTGAGGGCAGTGCTGGAACATTTATTCGGCACTGAGCACGGCACTGACTTGTGTTGTAATGCATGTAAAAGCCATAAACGCAACTCGGTGCTAAGAACTCGGTGCCAGGGGGGCCGTGCCCGTGCTGTAGGGAACTCACCTACTGGACGTACTAGCTTCTGCCGTACTTACTATACATGTACCTATTATGTAATGTATACAACATACAACAACACTGTTTTGCTTTGCAAACATTTTCTGTTGTCTGTGAATGAGTGAGTGATGATGGTGACTTTGCGGGAGGATGTTATTGTAATTTTGTTTATTATGGTGTTTTTGAGGTATTATTAAAGCAGAACGGCCCTCGCGTTACCAGGGATATAATGGAATATTGTACCAGGTAGGATTTTTTGCGTAGATTTCAAATCTGTTATTTATTTTTTGCACACACTCACCCAATCCGAGATAATCGACCCAGCAGGATACGTATTTGGTTAGGGTTCAGAAGAGCTGTCCAAAGATACCAAAGATAGCTACCTTAGTAACTGAAACTGGCCAAAAATCACCTTATCACTTTGGACAGATGTTGTGAACCTATACCACGTATTTTATGCCGCTACCATATTGTGTCGAATTTGTTTGAAATGGCAGGATTTCTTTATAAAAATGGTTAGGATATTTTAAAGATCCCGGGTAGGTTAAAGATCCCGGTTAGGATTCGTGTGGTTAGAGCTGTGTCCTGTGTCTCTAAATGTCGAATTTGTTACTTGAGCTGGGAGGATTTCTTTAAAAATAAGTAGAGTCACAGTCTGTAAATGTCGAATTTGTTATTTGAAATGGGAGAATTTCTTCATCAAAAATGATTATTTTAAAGAACCCTGTTGGGCCGATTATCTCGGCTTGGGTGAGTGTGTGCAAAAAACAAATTGCAGATTTGAAATCTACGCAAAAAATCCTACCTGGTACAATATCCCGTTTTATTGATATCATTTGATATCGCGACGGCCGTGGTGCTTAAATTGTTCCATTTTTGATTGAATTGAACAATTGAATCTTATCAATTGTTGGACGGAGATGTTTGTAAAAAGTAAAGAAAACTTGATAGTTTTCGCCTCGTTTGACTACTGTCTGTTAACTGTAGAGATTTTGAATCTCTGTTGACAGGATCAGGATGTTTTAATTAATTTACTTAGAATGATCATATAAGTGCCTAATAATACACCGTCAGGTATCAGAAAAGCGTCCAATGAGTGTCAAGTGTTGTAATTGGAAGGAATGTACTACTGTTGACCGTACCGTTCGTAAAAGTTAAAGTTCTGTTTGGAGTGGATATTTAATGTAAATATTATGAATTTAAGATTTGCTCCATTTTTATTCAAAAATAATATAAAACTTGGTTACAATAACAATATTATGAATTATGTCAACTTTTGAAATTAACGTAAACGTAAAGTGTTCCTTGATTGTAAATAGAAATCACGCTTTTGAAGACATATTTTATTTTTATTTGATATTGATTTTTTAGTAAGAGTACGTACGTCAGGTTATCATTTGTCATTGCGGAATTGAGTCTGACTTCCATGATGGATCAGATGGATGGTGACGTTGGTGAAACGACTGCTTGTGAAGAAAAGACCATAGCAGCAGCTGATGACCATCATCATGAACCAGAATCTGAGATACAGGAACAAACAAACAATCCCAGAGTAATTTTAATGCACGACCCGGACGAGTCATCAATTATTGAAATGGAGGTAGATGACAGCAACACTGGAGATACAATTACCAGTAATCCGGAGATTGATCTTGGGTCTGCGGCAGCTGCTGCTACTGCTGTTATCATGGAAGACTGTGAAAAGTATGATGATGATGATGGAATTATCAGCACAAAAAGCAGAGAATCATTGCATTTAAATTTGGAAACTGAAGTAAATATTAGCTTGGGAAAAGGTCCTTCAATATCGTCTTCTTCAGGAAATGAATCGTCTCCTGTAATCGCCGATGAGTTATCCGCTGTCTCGCCAAAAACTGAGATACCCTCGTATGAAAAATCACCGTCAGTGGAAGTTTCGGAAAAGGCGAAAACTGATCTACAAGCTGAAGCTGACAGTGTGGAAGCAATGGACATGAGTGACAATGAAAATATTTTGCAAGCGGACGTTGTTGAAGCAGTTTTAGATTCTGGGGAAATATCTGGAACAGATGCGGATGCGGAACAAGACTTAAGTGAACTGAATGAACCGGAATCAGATTCTGCCCTAGAAGTAGAACAAGATCAAGCATTTTTACATGAAGAAGAATCTTTGGCATCTTTGCCAGAGGACATGTCAGAGAACGATAAAGAAAATAATGTCGGGGATGGGGACCTAGGGTGTGATGATGATAACGAAGATAGTGAAGAAGCGTTTTTAGAAATTACACGACGAAGGATATCACAAGACAGGGAAGGAAACTGCTACTGGTATATAATATTCTTGAAGCTTCAAGTTTTATTTTATATGCAAATGTGCATATCTAAACATGAAACACACTAATTTAATAATTACTGTTTGTTTGCTACCGTAGTGGAAAAGATCGCAATTTCAACATTGCCGAACTCTTATGTGCATCATGTTATCGGTGGTTCCATGAGTCGTGTATAAGCTACCAACTTGGAAAATTGGTTCCCTTTATAACGAACTATGTGTTCATGTGCAAGAACTGCTCCCCCACAGGCCTAGAATCTTTTAAAAGAAGTCAAGCACGTAAGTATTTTGACATGCATGGTGACTTTCTATTGTGTGTATGTTATGGATAATATGTATGTGATATGTAATGCTCAATGTAAAATTTTACGATTATGTAATTTTAGTTGCAATTAAATTCAATTTGTAGAGTTCACCCAAATGTGTGTTACCGCCTTGGCAAATATAACACAAGCATCTGCAAAGGAAGGAACTAATATCAAGCAGTTTTCTAAGGATAAAGAAATCATTCCGTTTTTTGAAATGCATTGGGAAGCTTTGACTACAACAACTAGACGAGTGACGCAATCGTGGCATTCCACGGTTAGGGTTGCAGACTTATTACCCTTTCAGAGTTTGCATAATTTAAATATGCAATGAATTCAGCTATGCAACCGCTAATTTTTAAAAATATTTTTAGGTGACAAAGACTTTATTAAAGGACGCTGGCATTGTTTACATCACACAGGATGTACCTGGAGATGAAAATTCGCCTTATTTTGGCCTTCTATCTGATGATTTAACACAAATTCGTCCAAATTACGAAGCTATGATCAAAGGTGGACATCTAAAGGTCACAGATCAGCGAAGTATACCATTGCCCGTTATTATTATTCATCATGTTTATCGATACTAATGATTTTGTTAGAGGTAGTTTATCAACTTTTTCTGTGCTTCCTTTATCTTAAGATTCGTCTTCATCTTTGAGGGGAAGAGGAGCAAAGCGCCGAACTATTGTTGATCAGTCTACTGTGGTACAGAATACATTGGCGAAAAAACCCAGAGGAGATGTATTCGGACCAAAACCTGCTATGTTACGCCAAAGGTGGCTATAGTTTGGACGATGTTCTTGGCTTTTTGATCATCCTTCCAGATGCTAAGCAGGTTCCTCTTGCACCTACATCATTTAAAGATAGGGTAAGTGCAGTAAAATTCTCTGTCTTCTTCTTTTATTCGCTTATGTTGTAGTAGGCAGAGAGGCACAGTAGTAGTAGTAGTAGTAGTACTAGTAGTAGGTTCTAATTACTGTTTCTTAATTTAACGTTCGATAGCCTCTCGTCAAAGTGAAGTCTCATTTGTACTATGAAGATAAAGATGATCCAAAAGAGCTCGACAAAAGAGAAACGAGAAAACGAGCCCAAATTCTATGCTTCAAAAATGGTGTTTACCAAGGTGTAGCGTTCGATGACATTTATTGTGGAACCTATTACCCCGCTATATCATTGTATAAATCAATTACTGTACGGGTCAATTTTGGTCCCGAATTCTGGTGTCCACCTGACAACTTTGAGTATCACGGGGTAAGTAATCGTGGCCCCGATCTGGTAAATTTAATCTCTATTTAATTATTAGTTTGTAATCATACAAAACACTATACGATCATTTTTAGGTAATATAAGGAGGGTTAAAATGATTAAGGTCTGCTCTGCAGCCTTAATGGTTTGATCGTGTTTGTCTGGTGTCTACGTAAAGCCACTGGATTGATTTTGATAAAATTTCATTTCGATTAGAACCAAAGCTACTTTGAGTTGAAACCAAGCCTAATCGGTCTAGTGGTTATCAAAATATGCCAAATAATGACGACACTTGTGACATTTCATTCAAAAGCTACGTACGAATTGAACGTACGCACTACGCGTACGTAGTGAATAGATTATAATTTGTGTTAATACAAATACGAAATTACATGCATTTTTAAAGACAGGAGTTTCTTCTTCTCCTGTGTTTTTTACGTTACCGGCCCTTTCCCCGGGAGGAATTCTCCCCGGGGTGAATTTTACCCGGAATAATGTTTACCCGGAAGGAAATTTCCCCTTAATTTTTTTCCCCGGTATGTCTTTTCCACGTTGATACCATTTGCCCGTTTTAATCATCAGTTGCAGTACACTGCATACATATATAAAATATATATCGATGTTGGTTAGGTTAGGTTATATAGGCGGGGAGTAACTTATATAATTGTTGGTTAGGTTAGGTTATATAGGCAAGATTTAAGTTGTATCGTTGTCGATTTTCAACTCTATTAAAAAATTAAGTAGAGGTTTGTAAGTGAATTAGAACTCGGTGCAACATATGTCAGGCTATACCTACCCACCATTTGGTTTAGTTAAGATAGTTAACCTATCTTTCAATAATTTTTATTCAACGGGCAAGTGGTATTAACGGGGAAAAGACATACCGGGAAAAAAAATTAAGGGGAAATTTCCTTCCGGGTAAAATTCACCCCGGGGAGAATTCCTCCCGGGGAAAGGGCCTAGACCCGTTTTTTATATGCGACAATTGTTCTCAAAATGCGCCAGGAAACAGGATGGTGTGACATGGTGTATCATGTCACACCATCCTGTGCACAGCATATGTGCGACTGCGACATAGGTTCTTCTTCTACGCTTAACCATTCTGTATTATATACATGAGTAGAGCTTGAGTTTCTGCTTACTGTCACTCTCGCTCTTCTACGCTTTAACCATTCCGTATCTAAGCTATTATATACTTTTTCTATCCTTTGGGCTAGGGATAATAAGTGAATAAGTATCTTTCAATTCTTGTTTTGGAAATTGGTTAACTAATGTTTATTTATACGTATTTTACAGATGTGTGAAAGAGCTGAAAGTTCAATAATTGAACAAACTATGGCAGATTTGCTGTACTTGACGGAGAATGATGGAAGATTACGATTAGATAATGCAGTACCCATGCCTTTGTAACTCAATACACACTTAAATTAAATACAATAAACCAGAACTAAGGTTCATAGTTCCACAAAAGCTGAAACTACTAAAAGTTTGCGTTCTTTTCTACTTGAACATAACAGACTTTAGAGGTGTAAACTTGTACCATTTATTTACATAATCGTTGATTCTAACACTTACAAAAGTTCATTACAAAAACGTGGGAGAATTTCAAACTATATACTACACATGGATCCGATACCATTTACATAAGTTGTAGTATCAATTCAAGGTTCACGTACAGAATTGAAAAATACCGATTACTTGAAACTTATTGCTGACAAAAGTAGATTAAAGTAATTTTCTGTCAAAAAAGAAAACCTAACAGTAAAAATTATAACTGCTAATACCATTTACGATATTATGTCCTTGATTTTGAAAAGCGACTTGATCCATTAACCCAATAGAACAGACTCACAACGTTCACGCTCGATTTGCATCTAGTACCAGATAATATTTACTTTATTACTGTCCAGCATTTGCTTGTCGCCGCAACAAAATATATATCTTCTCCTTGATCCACTCCTTGGTGTACGGAGCATATGTGCTGGTACTCTTCTGGTAGCTAAAATACGAAACCAATTATTGTTAATCCAGTTTACTGTTGATTGTTAGAAATAAAAACAAAGCACATACTTAATATGATTTAGTAAGTTGTAAACCAAGCATTAGATACTTACACTAAGCATGATAAATCCGCCAATTGATCAATGAAGTCAAACAATTGGGAGATGTCGTAAGTGATCGATGGAGTATGAGGATTCTGTCGTTTTAAGTGCTCCTCGTAGATCTTACAAACTCCCTCCATACATTCATTGACAGATTCAAAGTCGCTGTATGTTCGAGTCTCCGGTTTGGGTCCGGGCTGCATCAACAAAATGGTATGCGACTGATGTTGCAAAAAAGAAATTGTCGAATTAAAAAAAGCAATAACAACCGAAGTAAACAGTCAGTATTTGCCAACATATAAAGATACTAATAACACAGAATGAAAATTTAAAATCGATATTTTACCATCTTTTGCTTCTCGTATCTTAAGTTGTCAGTTGATAGTTGGACCTGCAACGCATTAACGCAACACCCAATTTATTAAGTTCTTTAGTCCATTTCACAAATGACGAATACCAACAGATGACAGATTAAAATGAAATTCAGTTTCAGTCAGTAGACTTCTCTTTTCTCTTCTACCTTATGCCAACTTACCTCAACTAACTTTAGTTGTCAATTGTCTAGGTTGTAGGTTTTTTCTTTCCTAACTCTGACACCTGTTCTTGTATGTATATTGCGTGTCACCTGTCACCTGTCGTCAGTAAAATACAAATGACACTAAAGACGTTATGGCGTAGCTGTTAACAAATTAATTAAATCAAATATTAATACAAATTTCCAAATGCAAACAAATGGTGGTAGGACGTGTAGGTTTAGGTAGGATGTAAACAAAAAGTGAATTTGGGCTGACTGAAGGCCTTGCACATAAATATATTTTATTACGAAAATCTCATTTGATGGTGATGGTGACTGGAAACTGGTGGGCACCAAATAACAAAAATATACATAAAGTACTTACCCGAACAGTATTTAGGTTAAAGCCAGGTAAAGATGGTTTGGTGCTAACTTCCAATTGGTTCCAGCGGTTAATGTTAAAGAGACAAAATGACAGTAATTCTGCATTAATGAACGCCGACAACACAATTTTCTTATATCCCTCCTCGTGTATACAATTCAATGATGCTTTTCCTGTCTCACATCTCAAATATAAACCCACAAATTTTCGTTCCGAATTGCGCTACTTTATATGTGTTTTGTTTGTCCATTCCAAAAGCGTAAATCTCTCTATATGTACGTATGGATGTAGCGTGTTTCCTTCTCGGTGACGAGGCGACAGCACCAGGCACCAAAGCTACAGCACCAGATACCAGATGTTATAATTTATTGGTACTATAAAGAGCAGCACCGGGTTGCAACAGTATCTTTCGGGGTGCTTTTCCTACCCATGTAGTTTTCCCTATGCTGTCTCTTAACGAAATACATCGAAAGTTCTGGCATGCTGTCTGCTACGAAAATTTGTCCATACATATATATGTAATTCTATTAAGCACCGTTACACTCTTAAATACGCTAGATT
>JAHZNA010004981.1:0-49579 GCA_027743935.1 Sinodicranocentrus sp. ZH6 | reverse complement strand
CTCAACGACAATTGTATATGCCTCTGAATTTATACCTACTTCAACATAAGATTCGATGTTTGGGTATTAAAAATCTGTGCATTACATCAGTTATTATAAATACAGCAGTTTAGAACACACCAGAAGTAGAAAATATAATTGTTCCCGCTGTTTTAAAACGAAAAATATTTTGTACATGTTTTTTCCATTTTCCATGGACTTTTGAAAAATCTTTTTACCATGTAAAAACATGATTTTAACATGCACTTTTTCCATGTTTCTTTTTTCCATGTGCACATTCGTAGAAATCGTCTCGAGTGAACTCGTCGAGGGTGGCTCATGTGGCGATTGGGATCACTTACAAACCTGAATCCCCAATTAGGAAGGAATTAAACAAGTTAGTGGCCATTCTTGTCCTTCAGTCCATTCTCTTCGCCGCATTTTTTTTCGCCGTTTGCATGGTGCTGGACAAAGACTGGAAAGAAGCATTGATTTACGTTATGACTGTCATTGTCGCTAACGTGCCAGAAGGACTCGCCCTCACCACCACAATATTACTTGCCCTAATCGCAAAAAAGATGAGATCGTTGAATTGTTTTGTTAAGAATCTTCACGCCATTGAAACACTCGGCTCGACCACTTGCATTGCCACTGATAAGACTGGCACCATTACTCAAAACAGGATGGCCATTGCTCACCTCTGGTTTGACGACTGTGTTGCGGAAGCCGACACTTCAGAATTTATGGATGGGAACACCTTCAAAACCAATGACCCTGGCTTTAAAGCACTCGCTAGAGTGGCGAGACTCTGCTCTAGGGCAAGATTCAAGCCAGGTCAAACTGACAAACCATTTTTCCGGAGAGAAGTTCAAGGGGATGCTTCAGAAGCAGCTATTTTCCGATTTATGGAGGCTCATTTGGGCAGCGTTTTAAAATACAGGAGAAAATATAAGAAAATTTATGAACTGCCTTTCAACTCTCGAACGAAACTGCAAGCCTTGGTGTACAATATTCCGGAGGGGGGCAGAAGCCAACATTATTTGACGGTGAAGGGTGCTCCAGAAAAACTTTTCCAATTGTGTACCTCCATCCTCATCAAAGACAAGGCTTTCACTCTTGACGAAAAATGGAAGGACAAGTTTTCCAAAATCCTGGAGAAATTGGCATCCGTTGGAGATCGCATTATCGGCTTTGCCGATGCCCTCCTCCCAAAGGACAAATACAACGAAAATTATAATTATGACAACGATAAGCCCGAGTTCCTCAAAGGAGGTCTTCGGTTTGTCGGGCTCATGTCTATGATCGATCCGCCTCGGGCAGCTGTGCCGGAGGCAGTAGCAAAATGTAAGAAAGCAGGAGTGAAACTCGTCATGATCACTGGAGATCATCCCATTACTGCCACAGCGATTGCTCAAGCGACAGGGATCTTTCCTCCCCATATTACAACACCTTCACCTGACTTGACAAAGCAAAACGAGAAAATTGAAGGTGGGGAGATGAGTATCAAGAAGATGGAGAAAGTATACTGCGGTCAAGATCTTGTTGGACTTGATCCTCCGCACCTCGACGCCATATTGAGCCAACCTGGTAATATTATCTTTGCTCGAACCACCCCAGAACAAAAGTTTGTCATTGTAGAATCCCTTCAAAGACTAGGACACCATGTCGCCGTGGTCGGAGACGGAGTCAATGACAGTCCTGCAATTAAGCGTGCCGATGTTGGAATCGTAATGGGGGTGACAGGATCCGAAGTCAGTAAAGAAATTGGAGACATGGTCCTCCTCGATGATAACTTTGCTACAGTCATGCAAGGCATTGAAGAGGGGAGATTAGGGTTCGAAAACTTGCGTAAACTCCTCCGTTACACAATGCCAGATAACATTGCCCAGTTATACTGCTCCGGACTAAGTATCATTCTTCGCATTCCAAAACCATTCGCTTCAATGGCCATGTTACTCACCGTCCTTGGAACTGACATCCTTCCAGCGGTTAGCATCTGCTATGAACAAATTGAAGTTGATGTTCTCAAGTCGAGACCATGGGACACACATAAAAACAAGCTTATCACTTCCCAGCTCATATCTCACATGTATGCACAAACCGCAATGATCGAAGTTGCAGCGGGATTTTTCGTCTATTTCGCCACCATGGCTTCCTACGGATTCTCACCTTACAAACTTATCAACATCAAAAGGCAGTGGGAGTGTGCCAAGGTGAATGACCTCGAGGATGACATTTACGGCCAGGAATGGGTAAGCCAAAAACGCATGTTGTTTCGGAGTAGGTTAATTAGATAATAAATGTAATAATTAATTTCTAGTGTACTGTTTTTAATTGTAGACTTACGTCGCCCGGAAAAAGCTGGAGGCTCATTGTCAAGCCGCGTTTTTTATTGCAATTGTCATAATGCAAGTGGCGAACGTGTTGACATGCAAAGGGCGACACGCAAGTTTGCTCGGAAGACTAACGGCGTAAGTTATATATTGCCAATAAGAAAAATCCTCATCGTTTAGTAATACGTGTAAAGGAAACTGATTTTTTCTAGAAATTGGCGCATGAATGCAGCAATTTGTGCAGAGCTGGCGTTAGCCGCAATGATATTGTATGTACCACGGATCTCAAGTGTGACGGGATTGTTACCACTCGCGTAAGAGAATTTTAATTAATTTTGAGAAAACACTTTTAAAAAGGGGTATTGCTTGACATTTGGTAAAGTTATCAATAATAATTATTATTATTATTTCATAGAGCATCAGAATGGCTTTATCCTCTTCCCTTTGCAATTCTTCTCGTAGTCTGCGATGAGTTAAGGAGATTGGTTTTGAGAAGGAAGTGGATTGATAAGGCATTGGATGGCGTTATCTTACAGTGAAATAATTATTAACTAGTATTGTAATCATTTTAATACTTGGATAAATATATATTCTAGACAGTTCTTGTAAACCTTGATTTTATAATAAATATGAAGGAAATTATGACTTGCACTGAAATGAAGTTTTTTATCGTGACTGAATTCCATTCAACTGACATCGTGACACCGGCATATGCCGACCATGCTATACATATAATGCCGTGGAAACTTGAAAACATCAATATGAAAATTGCAAAATCAGCAAAATGAATTATCGTATGAAGCTGTCTGTAACTAAAAGCACTTTGTTCATTATTATTTGTGTATCTGTATTATTCCTCCTCAGGATTGAATCGCTGGTTTGAACGGTTTTCCTTCTATTTTGTAACTGTCAACTGTTTCCTTTTATTTCCAGTCGTAAGCATGCCGAATAGCAGATATCACTATGATCGAAGACCCAAGCTCACATTTTACGAACGTGGTCCAGGTATGCCAACCTAAACTGTGCCGCAGTCTAAAAACATCGCGTGATTGTCAATTTCATAACTAAACTAATATTGCGCACCACTGACTAGGTCCTGCGGGCTACACGTTACCCCCCCTTGTGGGAAAAAGGAAGCATGGCGTCACCCACCGGATTAATCCCGAGTACAGTTTAGGACTGAAGCTTGACCCCTGCTTCGCTGGAAGAAATGTTGGTCCAGGAGCGGCAGGCTACCTTATCCCTCAGCATCTCAAGGCAAATGGCTACTTTGCCGGGTACAAGTACACTTGCAGGCTGAAAACAGCAATAAGTATAATTTAATTTTCATCCTAGCAAGCAGCGTATCTTCCACTGATAACAATCTTATACAATGTATTTTTCTCTTATTCCAGTTGACAAAAAAGTCGTCCCCCCGCCAAACATGTACACCCTTCCGATCACTGACAAATACAGACATAAAGCCCCCACTCATGTGATTGGAGCGAGAACCCCTCTTATCAACAAGAAGGTATCGCCGGCTCCAAACACTTACGTGTTGCCACGATGCATTGGTCCAAAAATCCCGGATAAGCTTGCTGCAGCTGAATGCACATTGTAATAATTAATAACCAAAGAATTGTATTTTTCTTCCAAAACATGCATCTCTTCATGAATCCCTCGCGTATAATTTCATATTTTGCAATTTTTAGGAAAGGAGAACGTAAACCGAAAGACCTGTTACGTTCCCCAGGTCCCATTTACGACATCGGTCCTCCCACCCTCGTCCGTCCGAAATCGCCTGCATTCACAATGCGAATAAAATGGAAAGAACTTCAAAACCTATATCCTGCCGGTCCTGCCTCATACTCTCCTCTTTTCCCTACTCCATGTCCGTGCAAAACTCCAGCGAAAGGATGGGCGCTTGGTGTTCGGTACAATGACTTCACAGGAATTTTCCGCACTCAATGTGACAAGTCCAGATATGAGCCACTCGACTAAGGAAACAATATCCTTTTTCCTTCCAACCAATCTCTTACCAGCTGTGTCAATCCTTTTCCTCTTTTTCTTCATTTTGTCAAATAAAAGCTTGCCCACTGATGCGTAAATCCTGGTCTATTTCCCCCTTCCACTCTTTCCCATTCCCTCATCATAATCATAATCATCCGTGAACAACAATAGTTTTTTTTCATCCAAAAATCCATATCAATTATATCAATCAACAAAAAGCTGTGATGGAAGAGGCAACATAAGGGCTCCATTCTTTGCCATTATTCCACCCCATTTTCTCTCAGACTCAATCTGAAAAATCCATTAATATCTTGTGCTCGTCGGTTCCTCCCGTTTCCCGTGTTTCCCTTCATATTCACGTCTTGTCTCTGGCATGAAAATGGAAAAGCACTTCCACTCTTACTTTCCCTTACCTTCCTGACATTCATCTAAAGACTTTTTTCTTCTATATTTTATGCCGTGTATATTTTATACCCAATGTGATATGGGGATATTAGAAGATGGTTACAAAAAAAACAAGAGAGGATTTCACTGTCAGTTTGTGTATATTTTGGACGCTCCTCTTTCCCCATTCTATCAAAAGGATAGAGACCAGGCAGACGTAGAAGGAGATGGAGACATGCTGTCATGAATGAATAAAATCTGATTGCGAGTGAAGGAGAAAGTTTCCATTTCAGATCACCCATATGCAGATATCCCTCATCTCATAGTTGTAAAAGTTGGACAGAGTGTAGACGCTTATTCGGAAGAGAAAGCCTTTTCTCATCTGTGACGGAATAGTTGAGAGATTTACAGGGTTTGTCGGTATATTTTTACATTTTTTTTTCTGTCGAAGAATGTGTGTGTAGCTGTGTACTTTTCTCGAGAAATAAGGCACATACACATGTTTTTGAGTGATGATGTGTGGATGAAGTGATTTACAAGGAGTGATAGATGTGATCATATGGAAATAAGAAAGGCTGCAATATGTGTACAAAGTTGGAGGCATCTCACCGGAACTGGATTTTGTATGGATTTTCTTCCATCCCAGTGGTAAGCTTGCATTGCAGGGATATGACATTTTGAGATATGAATTGAAAATTCAAGGAGGTAATTTTTCCAATGTCTTTGTTAGATTTTGGGAGCTTCTTCCCTCCTCTTAGGAACTTGGTTGAGTGTTGTTGTCCTTCATAATGCGGGGGTTGAGAAAGACCGTCAAATTTATTTTGAGAAGGTGACCGCAACCTCTATTCTGGGGTGGGATACTTTTGACGAGGGGAAGTCCGTTCGGTTAGATAATGATTCGCCGTTTAGTCACACGCCAGTTGATAACCTTTGCTTTTACTTGTTGGCGCTAAGCTTTGTCACCATTTTGGGAGGAATTGGGAGAATCATCACAACGACCTTCTTTTGCCTCCATCTTTACCACAATGTGAGAATCTTTTCAATAATTTATAATATTTTCATTCAGAAAGATGACTTCTTTTTTTTAAAAAAAAATCCTTTCAGAGGGTCACTGGTCAGTTATTTTGGGCTTGGTTGGTACTTTCCATACTTGCAGTGACGATAGAGGTTCTCGTCACTTTTGACATTTTGAACACCCTCAGCCACAACAACATTACGCCGCCTTACAACAGCGACTTTTTCTTTACAAATGACACTTATGGATTTTACTCGCTGTGCCAGATCCTCCGTACATTTATTTGGGTGGATCTTGCGCTAAGTGGATTTAGCCAGTTTTTTGTTTGTTGGCTGTATAGACTTCATGTCAGAGAAAATCGCTTTTAAAAATTACCTACAAAACCACCACCGACCGAATTCTTAATTAAAGATACTCTGTATACTGAATAAATTTAGGAAAATGTAATTTTTCTCTGCTACATTGCTAATTTGTATGAAAAAATGTTAAATTTCCCGAATAAAAAATCTTTGTGATGAATGCGATTTGGCTAACAAGTAATATATATTTTTGTTTATTTTTCCGTCTCAACCTCATAAACTATGAATAGGTCAGTTACATAAGCGTCATTATTTACAGCAGAATGAACCCTGAAAATTACGATAAAATTCGGATAAAAGTTTGATATATATATAGTTTTAAAGACCCTGTGTCTGAAAGATATACAGAGATAAATATATATATATATATATATTTTTGATATGAGGACTTTTTCAAACTCCTCTTCACATTGGCAAAGATTCCTTTTCATAGGAACCTTCACAAGTGGCCGGTCTTGGGTACGGATATCCTCTGCAGATTTCCCTGTGAAAATCATTTTTTTTTGTATAAAGTACTTAAAGTAGACAATATCATTATAAGAAAAATTAATTCAATTTTAAACGGAAGTATATACCTACCTGCCAGTTTGAGACCGCAAAATACCGAGAACAAAGAGGATAAAGAGGACGCCAATGATTGGAAATGCACAGAGGAAAATTGGTTCCCTCCAATCCATCGGAGTGCTATCCTCTTCTTTCTCTTCATTCTCGTTATCATGATTCAAAATTGTGACAACTGCAGTAGTTTTATCATCCTTTTCAGGTTCGCAAGGAGGGAGCTGCTTGTCATCAACGTGGTTTTCATTTTCAGAAGAGGATGGTGTGGAATGCAGAGGAGAACCTTCGACATGACCTTTGTGTTCAAATGTAGGATTTTTGTGAGGTGGAGGAGGATTCTTTTTGAATAGGTGGGAATTGGACCACTGGTTGTTGTACGAGGGGGTAAGAGAAAGAAGCTTGAGACTGGCCAGGATCATATTAAGTTGTGAGCATTCGTAAGACCCGCAAAACTGTATAGGATAAGGGATAGGATAAGCCGAACTGCTGCAGCCTCGTGGATCTCTTTTCTTTTCAATTTTATATTGCTGCACGAGTATTTCACAGCTTCCGTCTGAATAAAATGAGAAAACATTTAATATTTCTTTATATTAAAAAAAATTAAAAAACCTCAACATGGGATCTCCAAGGATCCATCTTACTTTTGGAAAGGACAACTACAATCTGGACGTATTGGGGATTGTGACTACAAGCAATGTCGTCGTTGGATATGTGGTAATTTGTGAGAGTGTCGACAAAGTTGGCAGAGTGGCTGAAGAGAGTAAAGTTGTGCCAAAAGTAGACCGAAAATTTGTTGATCACTTCTTCCTCTTCGAGTTCGTGACTGTGAACTTGATAATTGCGATTATTTCGTCGAATGCCGATTTCCTTCTCACAAATTGGGCGTTTTTCAATACTTCCACGACTTCTGCTTCGACTTCCAGCGTAGCTATCGCTGTTCTCATACAGGTCATACGAAAACTACAGGGAAAAAAACTACTAGAAAAAGTTTTTTGCGACGTACAATATTTTAAGCGGCGCATTTACCTTTACAATGTGATGGCAAGAATTAGCATGTCTGAAATCCCACGGGTTTTCCGTAACATGGACTGCAGTTATCACCGTCGTTTCAATTCCATTACTTTGCATTCTTCTATCTTCATGCAATCTTCTATGAAAGTCACATGAGTTTGTTGAAGGATCTTTCACGGACGTGGATGAAGAATATGGTGCATAAGAAGGATTCCCGGTGACACCATTTTTGTGACTATTCAAGCCAATATTGGTACCTGAATCGGAATTGCCTCCGGATCCAAATCTCGGGTCAGGGCAAAGCTGGTCAAATCTAAAAGAATCTGCGAAAACAAACAAATAGTTGTCTCAAGGTCAAAGGTCACTTTCCTAATTAAAAGTATGCGACTTTTGTTTTAAATTTAGCTTTATCCCACTTGAGCACTCAGACGTCGCCACAACAAGCCTGGATTCCTGGACGAATACTATCAAACGGACTAATGAGGCTAGCCAGCCAATTTTCCATAACTGTTCCCAATAACCCATATTTTGTGAATCTCTTCAAATTCCGCTCATTCAATGAAGCTTGTGAGAGACAATCTGTTCAAGAAAGTGACTCCTGCTGGGCAACAGGTTCTCCAAAAAACAAAAATAAAATCACCCACCAAGACATATATATCCTCCCAGATAGACTTTCACTCCTAGCGTATGTGGCCGACATGCAACAACAGATTCGCATAAAAGATTTTTTTCCTTCTCTGTATATCTTCCCTGGCCACAGCCACCCAAGTGCATTAGGTATATACGCATTCCAAGTGTTAAAGCCTTCGTTGCATTTGATAAAGAGAGATGTTACGAGACTTTTTTTTAGATGTTTGGTGCGCAGCATTTCTCCAAAATCGGATCCCTTCGCTTTCTTGTCCGATTCGTAAAAGTCAACCTTTCCCATAAGAAAGCATACGAGTCGTATAAAGAAAATGAACAAGTTTCCTCCAGAGATTAGAGATCGTGCAGAGAGACAACGTAGAAAATCACCTCATCTCTTGAGAGGCTCACGTCCACTCTGACAAACAAGGGGGAAAACGGAAATGGGTGGACAGGAGGAAAATAACATACATGACATGATCGATGGGATTGATGAACCCTTTATGATTTCCGTTTATTCTATTTTATCACCTAGTCTCATTCTTCAGGATGAAATCCTTTAGCAAAAAAAGGAGAGTTAAATCCCTCCATTCCCTCCCGGAAGTTGTTGTACAGATGATATACTACCATTGACTGACCTACTTTTCCTACTTTATTTTGTATAATACATACATGGAGCATGGAGGATACAAACCGAAACATTTTCACGACTTCTTTCCATTCCTGTGACGCTTTGGTTGTGTAGGAATAGGGAAATAAATACAAAGTGGATGCGAGCACGAACATGTTCATTTGCAAAATTAGAGCATTTTTCCATTCCTGCGTGTCGCTTGTCTCTCATACAGCCTACACAGATTGACTTTTTCTTCTTACGTGAGCGACTGCGACTTCGTCGTAAAATGTCTATCAAGTATTTCTTCTATGGAGTATTTTTGCACGTGTCGGTGCTGTCCTAATAATATGCTTGTTAAATAAGTAAACAAGTTTAGGTAGAAATGGCACGGAAGATGGATCAATATTTGTTGAGGAAAGAACACACGCACAACAAATGACACAGTACTCTTTTTCTGAGAAAATAACACACAAAAGGATTTACGAGCAAACATGTTTTATTCTTCAAGTATGAGACAAAAAACATACAAGTTTTTTTTCAACAAATAAATACATCAAGCTAAGCCAGTTAGCTTTTTGATCAGTTTCTCTTTTACAATTTATATCATATGTGTATATTCATATTACACGTAATTTTCAAAAATTTGGCATTTTGTTGTGATATTAGAATGTTTGATGATAAGATGAATTTAGCTAATATTAGACAAGAAAGAGAAACATTTTTTAGCCAGTGATAAGCCTCCCGTAGTAGCTGTTTCGACAAGTGCCCATGTACAACGGGGCAGAACCTTTGAGAAGCCAATCATAGTCGATACCTTCCACCTTGAACTGCAAAAGTACAAAGACAAAAATAGCTTAATGAAATGATGAATCTTTAATGAAGACATGAACACGCCATGTGACGTTAAGGTTGAAGCCTCATACCTGAATAGTGTAAACCGCACTATACCCAGGATGATGATGACTGTTGGCACTGTACGCCTGCAAATACGAAGGGACCTGCCCTTTCGGAATGATTAAAGCTCCCCTCCAAACCACCTCCCCATCTCCGGAAATATTCACCTCGGCTCTTTCACACCGGACCACAGTGCAACTTACCTTTTTCCAGCAGTTTTCTGAAATGGCGTAGGTTATCTTTTGTGCGATATAGACTCTCATGTGCATCGCCATCCTTTTTGGGTTGCTCACGCTGAGGACAAAGTGAACAGCTTCTTCGCAGAGGAAACCGGATGACTCAAGTTTAAAAGTTGCAGCGACCTGACCTTCACGTAAAGATGAGGGAAATGGTCTATCAATGAAGATGGACTTGGAGGTGTCGATTCCTGCACATTGGGAAAGATTGAAGTGTCCCTTGAAGTCCAAAGCTTCCTCTGAAATCTGCACATGTCTCAAGTCCGGAGAGCAAAGATGAGCACTCAGCTTGTAGACTAAGGTCCCCACTGAATTGTTGAAGGGTGCAGGGAACATCCGATCTCCGGGGATGTCTAAACTAAACGGGAATGTGGACGCGTCTACAATCGAGTTAATGTCTGGCACCAGTGCGTACATCTCTGCAAATCCAATTACAATAAGATTTGCATAATGAACAAACTAATCTAGAGTCTAGACTTATCAACAACGGATTAGCAGCATACCTTTGGAATTCGATAACGACTCCACAGCCTCGCATTGTATGGCTGAGCCTGCTGTTCCGCGTTTAGCATTGTTTGAGTTGTTATTTTGTGCAATATTTATCTCAGTCTGAAGTAATCCAAATCTTTTCGTTAACAGCTCACCACTCTTCTCAAGGAAGAGGGTGCATTGTGCGTCAAGTTGAACTCGGAGCCCTGCATTTATCAAAAATTCTCACTTTTGTCACGCTCTACATTACTTTCACTAATATTGAAAAGTGAATTTATGTTACATTTGTTACCTGTAAATGTGACTAGGGCTTTCGAGTGAATGACCACCTTCCCCTGCAGTTTTTTCCCAGGTCGAAGGGTTCTGTCGAGAAGGTGAATAGAGCCACTGAACCCATTACTCCAGAAACTTCGTACTTTCCTCTGACCCCGTCCATTGTTGCCTTTGTCAAGTTGCAAGGGTCTATTAATCACTGGCCACTTTTCTAGTCTCATTGTTTTTCATATTAATATCCCTGGAAGGATTCCAGAGACACAACAATTGGGCGATACGAGTTATATGGGTATGTGTATTTTGTACAAGTGATGGAGAATGCTAGGTGCTTTCTTCTCGGCAGCTAAAAGTGGTTTGCGAGATCACACGGGAATTGCAAAACACACTTGTGTCTCTTCACAGCTTTCTCTCACAAGTGGAAAATATTACGGGGAGCCGCGAATATCTCTGGCGAAAGGGAGCGAGCAGTTCATGTTCTCTTTCCCTCAACACTTTTTCAGAGAAATTAGGTTGTCTCTCTCAAATATCCACGTAATAAAGTCCTTTCCCCTCGTCTTATGTACAATTTGCACTTTTGGAAAGGAGCACAGGTTGCTACAAATCGCATACATGCATACTTTCTTTACAGGAAAATCAATAGTGAGCAGAGTGAAACCAGCTTTTTCCTCTCTTCTCCAGACCCAGGAGAGCATTTTTTTTTACATAGGAATAGAAAACATAATAGGGATTCTTTCTATGAATCATTTCCAATATGCCATTTTCACTTTGGGGAGCAGATTCATGAGAGGTGGAAAATACCCTGGTCTTTACTTACATGAAGTATATAGCGATACATCACCATCAGTGGTTAGACAATGTACATACATACATTAGATGATGAAGTGAAATGAATGTACAGGATTATTATTAAATTCCTATAAAACTTGCCCTTGGTCTAAACCTTTGTTTTATGGAGTCACATTGAAAATCAGCAAGGTCAAAAATGACTTTTTCCTAAAAAAGCAAAAAACAAGAATGTGAAGAATGAAATGTGAAATTTACCCTACTGAAAGTCAAGGTAGTTCTCGCTGTTCTGGAGAAATTGTGCTCCTCTCTGGACAAAACGTCGTCAACAGGTATATGTATGCTCATGCTCAAGTTAGTGTGGATATGTACGTCAGCTTTCTCTTTATGGGGATAGTGGAAAGACGATAAAAATCCTTTTTTGATCGATGAGCTTCTCAAATATGCAATGTTGATTACTCCTTTGATACGAGTTTGTTTTACAGCTTGATTTTTATTGCGTTTTCATGTTAGACGAGAGTCACGGCATGCATATAAATGGGATTTTTATTCTTCTCATGCATTTTAAATCGGTAAAAAGTACTCTCTCTGGTCGGGTTTCTGGTTAAACTGTACAAATAACGCTGACTAAAATGCATTGAAAAACTACACAGATGTAATTTATTCTTTGTCTGAATCTGAACTACTGGAATCGCTATCGCTGTCACTGCTACTGCTCGAACTTGTGTCTTCTCCTTGTTTTGAGTATGATGTTAGGCTATTGCTAAGAGCGTTGATGTTGGAAGTTAAGTTTTGACTTAAGGTAACAGACTGGAGGGATAGGGTTGAGCAGAGCTGAGTACGGACGTTGGTGATATCCCGGAAGTTTTCAAGTTCTTTTATGGCATCTCGATGTAAAATACGACCGTGGGAGACCACAGCGAGGAGAACAAATTGAGGCATTTTTTTCAATGCTTTCATTAATTTAGGGATGTTATCGTCGGCACAAAATCCGAGAGCTGTTTTAGACTGCATGATGTGTGTAAGAGGTGACCATCGTGTGCCTGATAGGGCCATTCTGACAACGTTGGAATTAATTTGTTCTTGAATGTCCATCTGGTACTTCATGTCATATAATGAGCCACGAATCTGCAAACCCAGAAAAGCAAGATTTGTGTTTAGCAATGTTTATGTTTGGGATGGTCGGATCGCGTGTTTATGAGTCAACAAGGAAATGCTTAATCTTACGTTAATCAGCTCGTGTTGCGTGTAACTGTTAGTATGAAAAATACAGACTAACGGGTGTTTTTCTAAATCTCGGCGTAACTTCCCAGCTAAAAATACTGCATATGGGTTGTCCTTGTGAGAAAATAAATAAATGTGACACATTATTTTCTTGGCCTTGATCAAGGTACTTGTAAATACACATGAAAGATTAACTCCAATACTGCATTGTAAGCCTTATTTTTAATATATGTACCCCAGAAGGATTGTCAGATTTGTTTTTGTCAATCAAAGCATCCAACTGGCAATTTTTCGGTTTGGGAGGATACACCGGTATACAAACATAGTTCATTCTGGCCTTGTTAAAGTGGACAGGGAGGGGACGCTTTAAGTTTGGCCTGTTTCGAAAGCGAAGTTGTTGGGCCATCAGATTCCAAGTTCTGGAGCATAGCTCACCTAAACAGGAAGATAAAATGAAGGGAATGTAATAATGACTAAATTCACAATTACAGCATCACTTTCGAAAAAGTACAAGACACTGTGAAATGACGTGTAATTTTAAATTAACTTTTTTTTTGCATTTTATTACTATTTTCAAAAACCATTTACCATTTACTGCAATTGATGCTCCAACATTGAATCTAACAAATAACATTCATTACAACATACAACCAAAGTCACGAATTAACTTACTTGAACTCGGGTTTCTGGAGAGAAGGACGATCATTGTGGCTGATTAACTAATTACACGAGATAATGTGTAGTATACAAAATCTAGAAAACTTTAAAAAACTATCGGCTAAACTGTCCAAAACAAAACAGCTGAACAGTTACAAACAACTAAACTGCAGATAACTCAACAATTACTTAATGCCTCATTTTTAAGCTTTTAAAGGAACAGAAAATACACTAATAATCAATAAGACGAGTGGAATTTGCAAATTTTCAGTTGCACAAATTTGCAAAAACTGTGTAATTCAGCCGGAAAATCCACTCGTCTGTTTTTTTATCAAATGTTTTTATGAGCTGAAAACATAAACCGCTCTTGTTTGGGGCAAGGTGAAATAAAAAAGCACGCAATATTTCATGATAGACAAAGATTTCGTTTATTCTTTAGAATTAAATTTGAGCGACCATTTATTTTCCCACATATTTACATTTTTAAATGTTTTTACAACTTTGAAACGCTGTAAACAAGAGCCTTTTTGAACAGCTCCAGCGCAATATTATACAGTGGGAAGTGAGAGAAGAAACCTCTTGCTCCGAAGTAATCCACAATTTCTGGAAGCCGTTGTAAACATTCTGAGTAGTTATTGTCTTCAAGTAAATCGTGACATTCGAAAAGGTCCCGTTCCAATTTTTGGAGTTCCTTTCCTCTTCCTACATCTTTCAAAGCGCATGGGTGACATTGGCGAGGGCTACATTCGTCACATCTTGTTGGTTCTAGAATGAGAGTGGCTCCAGTTGTAGCACTCGAAGCGATTTGGACGGTAGCTGGACTCCAGTTGTTTTCACAAGGTTGACAGCTGCAAATGAATTTGTAATTGTCAGCGAGGAACCTTTGCCTATCGGATGTCTTTAATTGCGTATATAAAGGCTTATATGTGATGAACAACTCATCACCTTCTTTCAAATGCTTCAAAGCTAGGAGGGAAGTAACCAAGTGCTTGGATTTCTTTACTGGAGCACAATTTGGGTCACAGGAGTGGTTGCAGAGGGAAATCAACGGATACACCGCTGCCGCGTATGCAATGGACTTTGGTTGTGAAGCCTTTTTATTGTCGGTCACTAATTTACTAATGGAAATTGCATTGTACTTTATACTTTCCACGTGTTTCAGAATGAGGGCGGCAGTAAAGTCTTCACAACCTTCGCCGACAAGTGGTTTCCTGAAGAACTTTGAGTGACGTTTAAGGAGCTCCTTGAGGAAAACAGCTTTGACGGCGTTAATTACAGGAGAACTTTCCGCCATGGAGGTTTGTTCGTGGGAAATCAGATGGAAAATGGGTAAGTAAGATTTGGTGTCGTAAATTCCATCTTTATCGTAGCCAATTTCATCTTTGGGGTTGGAACTGGTGAGGTTATTGGATTTATAAAGTTTGTGCAATTGTTGAGGTCCCACAAGGGCGAGAATGCGGAGTGCTTGGATGTCACCGTGGGAGAAGTTGAGAGCGCGTAGAATGTGAAGGTAGGTGTGTTCATACCGGTGCACTCCACTGCACGCTGTGGTACGACAAGCTTCACTGCAAAACAAGGTCTGCAAAAGTGCAGGAAATCAATGTAATTAAAAATGTTGTAATTTGCAGTAATGAGCTTTAATAGTTTTCATACAAAGGTGCATTGCTCGCAGGGAAGACCATTGAGCATTTTTTGTGAGCAATTGTGGCAGTGCTCGGTTTCCCAAGTTAGAAATTTATTGAGGACGCTGACAAATGGTTGGTCAATAAGGAGCACAGTTCCTGGGGATTTTAATGTATTCTGTTAATAAACTGAATTAAAAATGTTATAGCCACGTGAAAATAATAACGAGCTACCTGCCGGAACGTCCTTGCTCACAATTAAGTGACGACCTCGCTCAGGACTGTACTCTATTTGAACAAAATCTTCAGCTTTTGGAACTTTTTCATTTGGCATCTCAATCCGAAAATATTTATCAACTTGGGGAATTTTCGTCTCTAATTGCTCCTGGGATTTAATCACAGCTTCACATTTCTCTGCCCTGTCTTTCAATTTCTCTCCCAGATTTGATGGACACTTGTCAGCCAGAGCTCGCTTAATATCTTCAAGAGCTTCAATGGCACGATTCATTTGTAAAAGAATCGCAGACCTGTTGGCAAACGCAATGCTCAATTGTTCACTTGACCTTGGAGCAAATGCAATCGCGAGAGTGTAAGCTCGCAAGGCTCCTTCTCCATTTCGCTGTTTGTACAGCTCATTCCCTTTTTCACGAAGGGCTCCAGATAGTTCAGCGGATTTTTCGAACTGATACTCATCTGGAATTATGTGTTATTAAATTTATATAAACACAAGGTACAACATTTCAATATAGATAATAATTAAAAGGGCATACTTTGTAATAAGTTGTGAACTTGACTCCAGTCCAAAGCTCCTTTGACCTTTTTCACCCGTTGGAAAACATTGTTGCCTATTTCCTTCTCAAAATCAAATTTTCCAGCAGCTTTTGAGAGTATTTCGTGTAATTTCTGAGCTAACTGATTGTCTGCTTCTTTTCCTTCGTAAATCGAGTCGACAATCGAATTCATTGTTAAAAAGCGATAATTTATTAAAACGATTAAGAGAAATTAAATTGTGTAAACTTGATCATACACGTGTGAACATATTGTGACATCCGGTTGATCCAATAAGATTCAAAAACTGGTGCTATTTCGGAACATCTTAGCTTGCTCGAGAATATATGCTTTCAATATATTCTGAGCACACAAACATTCTTATTCCTCAGAAAGAAGCTGCAAGCTGCACAAAAGCTTCTAAGGAAACATTATGCATAGATCTTTGAATAACTTTGAATGAGCAGCAGTATCACGTTTCCAAAAGATGCACAAGAATTACACTAAATTGATAAAATGTTCAGACCACAAAAGATATATTACAGAACCAGTTTCCCATTTTGTGGAACAATAATCACAAGTTAATCATGAGATTTTAAAGAAAATGTCAAAATTCCCAGTGGTATTATTGAAATAAGCAGCTAATTAGGCAGCTTCAAATTTTGCGTAAGAATGGCATTCTCACAAATTTTCAAGCGTCTACGCCTCACCCGTGACAGTCCTCTGGGAACAAGGAACCCGTTACTCCATCAAAATCCCGAAGGTAAACAGTTGCACTCCATTTCCACCGTGTACCGAAAGCTGAGAGATACCGTTTTAGTCTTAGAAGCGACAAAAGGACCTTTGGCAAAAGCAACATATGGATTTGGTAGATTTTCTATCTTTCAAACATCGGAATTTAAAATGCATACACTTTTCAAAAGCAAAAACTTTTCAAAACATTTAAGCTCAAGGTGTAACAACCGCTTTACTCGTTGTGGGTGCCGGCTCTGGAGTCACAGCACTAGCGTCAAATTTCCATCAAAATCTTTCTTCAGCTTCAGAACTCGGTGAACTCTTACCATTTCAAGAAACTGAGGAAATGGACAAAAGCGCCAGGAGAAGAATTGGTCTCACATATTTTCACATGATAAGCTCACTTCTAGCTTCCAGTGCTACGGCAATGCTCTCTTTTAGAATTTTCCGGAACAAGGCGTTCCTCACCAAGATCGGAAATCAGCCCCTCACGGCAGTTGGGATTGGAGTTGTGTCACCCTTTGTACTAGCATCAATCGTCCAGTATGAACAAAATGTTATTTACTTAATTAGTCCAACTTAAATTTAAACAAATACCTATATTTTCAGTCATTTACCGGTGACAAAATCCAGTGAAGGAACCCTAGTTCCATTGGGGGTCAAAGAATTAGGCCAGCTTCTCTACGCCGGTGCAGTAGGTCTTGTTGCTGCCCCTCTTTATCTCCTCGGAGGACAGTCCGTCGTTCGAGCTGCGTTTGTATCTATTGGTGCGTGTGTGGGTCTCCACGGCGTTGCTCAACTTGCTCCAAAAGATATCTTCCTCAGTTGGGGCACTCCAGTGTCTTATGCTATGAATGCAGTTCTTATTTCTTTTCTAATGACCCTATTTCTGAGACGAGATCATGTCGCCTTCAAGCATATTTACAGATTCATGATGCATGGCGGACTTGCCGTCTACTCTGCTCACTATTTGTACACCACACAAGCAATCCGACATGCCGCCAAGATGTCTTCATACGATCCTGTCAACGCGTAAGTTTCATAAATTCAATCAAGGTCGAGCGAGTTTTTCTTCCCTGACTGAGTCTACATGTATCCAGGTCAATGGCGTTATCGATGGATGTTCTCAATATATATGCAAGATTAGCCTTCCTCCTTCCACCCCACTTCCAAATGTCTCGAGAGCGCCCTATTATAATGAATCGAAACCAAACCCAACCCAGACCTTCCAACAATGATAACGGCGGCAATAACAATACAAATCCAAACAATAAGACGTAATCCGCGGTTCTTGTAAAATTCTCACTTCCCAGAAATAAATAAAATTCTCGTAATTTCATCGTTAACGTAATCGAACCCATGGGCAGTGGATAACTTTAATTAACCAATCAATCAAAAAACTACACGAAATAATATCATATAAAAATACGTAAAAATAAATATAAAAACTAGAGCACAATATATATAAGATACAGTCTTCTCCAAGAAAAGAATGCTGGTAACTGGCACACCAAAGGATAACACACAATATTTACTTACGATCACTTGAGCATATATTCAAAACAAGTGTTCTGAAGTTCGATGAACGAATTAGTTAACTGGGTATAAATCCTTAGCAGTGCCAGCGCCCCCATATTCCTTGGGAAGGGATTCCTTGGGAATAACTGCGAGCAAAGATTCTGACCACTTTTTCTTGTCAGAGTCGAAAATGTTAATCTTATCCATGGTATTCTGAGCCAAAAGTGGTTTTACTGCTTTAAACGCCTGCCAAAATACCGAAGGAGCTATAATTTAAAAATATATATATTTAGTATCATTATTGCAAACTTGAAATACTTTAAATCTTCAAGACCTAGACATTTTTTCAACTTACCATTTACGAAATGAGCGCTAAAGAGCGTTTCTGGAAATATAAACAGGCAAATAATTGTTATTTTTGGGTTGACATGTAGCAAACAAATAAATTCAATGATTGTTTATTTTCTTACCTGGGAAGTTAGCTTCAAAATCCTTAACCACGCGGATGACATTTTCGATTGCTTTAACAAGAAAACAGTCAAATTACATACTGCTCTGGTTCATGATTACCTTCAAACGTTAAATTTAAAATTAATGAACGTCTTAAAGTCTTACAATCCCAATGAGCAACTTTCCAAAAAGAGAGCTCGGCATAGTCCACAATCACCCTGAATTGGGTGACCCCAAGCTCCCTACACTTGTCCATGATGAGCTCCAAAGTTTTATACATGAATCGACATCCATCCTCTTTATGTCCCTGGTTAAGAATCTTCCTTCCATCCCAGCGCCCAATGGGCATCAAGTAAACTGGTCGATTGTCCGAATCCGCACCGCAGTAGTAAACTTTAAAGTCTTTCACGACTGGGGAAGGTATCTCCCACTTTTTAATGGCATCGATGTCATTTGCAGATCGCCATTCCACAGATTTCCTAAGCATTTGTTCAGCCTTCTTGACGTCGAGGTTACGGGCTCGGAGGAAGCGAATCAGAGTTCTGTCATCTTCCACCACATTTCCCATCACCTCACGGAACTAGTTTCCAAAATTATTCAAAATTCGTCTTTAAAATCTAAAACACTTGAAGGAAATTCGAAACTGGAGTCAATTGCAACGCTTATTACCTGTCCCAAGATGGGCTTCTCGTGTTCTTGAACCATAAAAGCCATGGCTGATTTGGAGTTTTTGCTAAATTGCACTAAACACAAAGCACAGATTCCAAAAAGCAAAGCAAAAGATTGCAACAAGGTGTGACTATGGTTCAACAAAGGAAATTCGTGTGACAAGGCGTGGAAGCCAGCAAGATGCTGCTCGGACTAACTGGCAAGACGAAATGATGAAGGAGTCCAGTTGTTCCTAGAGTTAATATAGTCACTGCTCGGGGCAGCCTCATCACCTCATCGTAAACATGTTCATCATCACAATCCTGTATTTTCAACAAGTTCATAGAAAAATTCTTCGTGTCAAATGATTGCTTCCATAATTTGAGGAAAAACGAAAAAATAATCAAGATCAAGGCCGCAATTACACTACAAGCTCTGGAAATACACTACATGTCCGCTTTTATGTCCATCATTAGTGGTCCACAAGTAATCTTTGTGAAACGGGGTGAAGCCAAAAAGTACAAAAATTAGCAAAAGATTGGGAAGCAATGATTAAAGCCATTTTACATTAAGCAGTTGTCATTAGGAGAAAAAAAGAATCTTTGTTATAATGGGATATCAATAGCGGTCCAGAGACAAGGAGGTATATCACCTCAACTGGACAGATATTTCCTTGCAATAGCAAACACATGGAAAAAATGTCAGTTTCTTGCATGCTCAGTTTAAAGAAATTGTGAACTGTGATTGGTGAGGAAATGCGGAAGATTAGAAGGCACATCTCAGACGTTCACAATCTTTTCCTCGTTTATCTGCATTTTTTTCTTCTTCTTTTTCATCTCCAAACAATAGGGAACTGCTTAGCAAGACAAAGAAAAAAGGGATGCCGTGCAAGAAAATATTGATGTGTGAGGTATGAAGCGTGTGAGCATGCAAGTATCAAATTCTGTGTTATTGTTTGGGTTCACTCTCTCAACTCGCACACAAGTTGTGTGAGAGCAAAAGTTGATGACATTGAGCAACTTTGAGTTTGACTGCATTTATTTTTCTGCATTGTATTTCTCACGGTATGTAAATATCCCTATAGATCCATACGGAATCATCCATAAAAAAGCCGCTATTCCTTGTTTGCATCGAGAGAGAACTATATATGCAAATTCTTTTATAATGCTTGTTTTTGCTAAGGAACTTGATCTGGCTCCACATGCAATTATTTTATACATCCCTGCGGTAGACCAAGCCTTCCTTGTATTTTATATCAATACACGAAGAAAACATATATATTATTCCACATTTATTGGTCGGAAAAGTTGGCTCGATTTTTATTGATCAAATTTATCCTACCATTTCCCAATCGCTCAATTGATTTTTTTACTAGAGCAAAGCAGGAAAATACATATAGTCATTTGCATACAATTAGGGATACATTTTTGCATTGTAAATATTTTTGCAGAACTGCGCCTTCCATTCAATTCCTTTTTATATCCAGCAATAATAAAAACATCCTGGATGTATATACATGTTTGTCTCTCTAGAGGGCAATAAGATTCTTTGGGAAGATATAACACGGAAAGTGGGCAACATATAAATGTGTAGCGTTGCGGAAGGTGTGAAGATCTCCGAACAAGATATGGTAATTACTCGTGTGTAGCATGATGATGTTGTAGTACAAGGGGAAAAACTAGGTTAGTTTTCTGTTTGACTCTTGCAGTGCAGTCGGAACGGACGATGAGCATATCTGGTAAATACTCCGAGACTACGTTTTTATGACCTCGTAGAAGAGGAGGAAAAAACGGAAAAGTATGAGTGAGAAAGGATGAGCATAAGGAAAATAGAGCAATAAAAGTTGAATAAAGGATATAAAAAATGTAGTTTGCACACAACTTTCCCTTGCCATCCGCAGCCTGGCATGTTCTCCAGATCGATTTGTTTTGGGCAGGCGAATAAACCTGGAGAAGAGCTATATGACTCTTTTCTTTCTAAAAAAAAAGGAAGAGACAACACATAGTCTCTCTCTCTCTCGCACATATTGCCACAGAGAAAATGAGTGGTGGAGGAGACAGGGAAAAAATATTATGAGGGTAGCGTAGTCAACCAACTGACGACAAGGCTACTACTGTTTTTCCCCATCTTTCTTGTGTTTCATTGTGGAATATGTGCCCCACACAAGTTGTGCTTATGGAAGTTCTTTCTCTCGGTGTGAAAATGGAAAGGAAAAGGACGAGGAGCGACGACAAGACGAAGCCAACTGGAAATGGGAATAGTGCACAGGAGAAAGAAGGAAAAAAGTAGGCAAGTAGAGCATGCCTTTGTGTGTTACAGGGTATAAGGATCATTACAAGGATTGAAACTCCTCGACACCTTCTCTAAACTCACAATGCATAGGGAAAAAAGGAGAGAGTCACACGTAGTGTTTTCCTCTCTGGCACACTTTCTCCACTTCAACTTTCCCCTTTCCACGAGCTCACTTGTGAAAGGAGAATCTTTTTATTTTCGTTTTTCAGAATGAACTCCTCTTCAAGATATTAGAATGGGGAGGACATTTGGGGGAAGGGACTTTGTGGAACAATTAGACATTATGGCTCAAACTAGTGGAGAGCATAGCTCAGTTGAAGGGAATCACTGGAAAATTGAAGTTGCCAAATGTGCGCGAGTACAAAAAATAAATTTACATTAAAAATTTAAACGGATATTTAAAGTCTTTTTGGGGGAGGGAGAGAGTGTGACCTGTCGAGATTTTTTGTTTGGGGGGAATTTTTGTAGTGTAATGTCTTTCATGGAGCGTTTCACGATGACCTTTAACTCTTCGTGTGGGCTCAGGCTCTCTTCCAGTTTTTTTGTGAGAATGACCTCCTCTTCTGGAAAGGGATGGGGGGAAGGGAGGACAACTGCTTTACTACTTGTAATACTCACAGCACTTTCTCTCACTTCACTAACACTTTGTTCAGCTCAAAAGAACGTCTTTAAAAGTCACGCCCCGACGAGTATTGTGATCCCTCATATTAAATACGGCCAAGGTCTCAACCGATGGTCATTTCTTAGCGTCGATAGGGACAATCGTAAGATAACCTGTTTCAAGCTATTTTCAAAGATATTCTCTTGAACTATTTTCTGATTGTATATTTTTTTTTTAAATTATAGACGGGCTTCATAGTGATTTATTATGTCCAAACCCAATGGTTTCCTCCCCTGGAGGGGTTACATCCAGTAGAGCTGGAAATAACAGAGGAAATTCTGAAGGAGGTCGTCGTCAAAATAAAAATCAGCAACAGCAAAACAGCCGATTCCCAGTGCCCGCCCAGTCATCACTGCCAAATGAGATTTGGGCAGTGAAAGTGAAAACAAACGAAGCAGAAAGTCAGCTTCCATGCAGTTTACGACAAGTTGCAGGTCCCTCGCCTCCTTTGGGGAATGGTCTTGTTATGACGAATGCCGCTACCGGAGGAGGGACGCGGCATAACAATGGTCACTTTATCGAGAACAGAATCCTCTTTACAAATATTTCCCTTGTACCTTTCAACTTTCGCGGCGCTACACCATGTACCAAATATATTAAGGTAGGTTTAATTATTTTGAAGGGAAAGTTGGATAAATAGTGATTGGTTCAAGTGTGAGGTGACTCAGGTGACATGGGGGTTGTCTCATTTTAGCTGATGTATGACGAAGAGGAAGGAACAAACTTGAGATGCAGGGACATCCCATTTGATAATAAGTATGAACATAAGTACCATATCCACTGGCCTGACACTACCTCCAAGAGGAAGGAGTACTTTTCGGTGCTCGAGAATTTAGAAAAATTCCTTCAAAATGAGCAAACCTACCGTCGCCAGTTCTACTTTCAAGTTTATTTTACCTCCTCGAACGGTAGGAAGTAAAAATATCAAAGTCATTTTGTAAAATTTATAAAATTTTCATAACCGAAGTATGATTTATGACTCCAGCAGGTCGCTCGAAACGCTGCGCAGTTCAACAATACGAGCTCGACCTCAGCTACCCCGCAGGAAACGCACGCTTTTGCAATTTAACCCAAACCGGGGGACATGCCGAGTTATGCGGGGAGTTTCACTGTGAAGACCTAATATTCCCTTTGTACAATGACCCTCAACCCCACAAAGGTCACGGGAAGCATCACGGCGAAAGAGAAGGTGGTGAAACAGAAGAAGACGAAGATGATGACTATGAAGAAGAACGTGACTACGGGGACGAGGAGGGCAGTCACGAGCAAGAAGTTAACCATCGAACTCACCCGAAACAAACAAAAGCTATTGGAGGAACTACCGGAAGTGGAGATACGTTCACCTCCAGCCACGTTCACAACGACGCTGGGAACGACGATAGCAATGGAATAAGTAGTTGGACTCGAATGCTCAGATTGGATATTCGCTTATTGATATTTATCACAATAGTTCCGCTTGTCCTATTTGGAATTCTGATTTTTGGCTTGGAGCTCATTGTCTACTTTATGTGTTGTAGAAAGTAAGAGAAAACAAAACAATCTTGATCTTGATGATGTTGCATAACATTTCGTTTCTCTAAAAAGTTTGTTCGAGATTATCATTTTTTTGTTCTGATCCACTACTCCTGTGCCACACAGGCCACGTGGGCAGGAGACAGAGGGTGGAGATCGCTCTCAGCAACTCCTCCAAAACTCGTTGAACGTGTGGGAGAATGTGCCAAGTCGGGAGGCACAGCGCACCGTGTCCTTCTCCCCAATGACGACGAATATTTACGCAGAAAGGAAAAACATGATGATGGGAGGGGATGCGGCGTCTCTCCAAGATCATCCGGAAACACCCAAAATTTTGAAGTCTGCTCTGAAAAAGCCTGGAGAGCATTCTTCCCCCACGACTGCAGCACACCATTACTTTGAGTATGATCATGACATGCCCCCATCTTATATCGAGACGACAAGTAGATAAAAATAATTTACCAAATTATTGTCCCCTCCCACAAGCTATAATAATACCCTCCACCCCAACCCCACACATTTATAACTATATTACATTTTAATGCATCATCAATTAAAAGAAAACAACGCCAATTAAAAATTCTATGCAACATACATGATGAGGGTGCGAGAAAGGAAATGAATAGATTTTAGATAAATTAAAAACAAATAAATAATTATTTTAGAACGGTTCATAAGGATTGCGTCATGTGCGCCGTTATATGATATTTAAAAAAAATCGTTATGTACTCAACGTGATTTAAGATAATGTGTAAGATGCATTGTTTGACAAGCACCTGATGTGTATCATCACCGAATTTATGATTACACTTATTAATCCTCTTATATATAAAAAAATAACCCGTTATTTCTTCTTCTAATTACAATTTTTGAAAATGTAATTGAAAAAGTTGTTCAATTCGAGGGAAACGATTACACACCCACAAATAAACAAATACTCTTCGTGCATTTTAAATGGTTACGTTTTAACTAACAAAAAAACCTGCATGATAAAAAATTATGTTAAGTGTTTTACTTAAATATATACCAAAAATTGTTTGTTAGCTGTTGAGAAAAATTAAAAGGGAATAAAGGATTTATTAAAAATTATTTCACGATATGAGCAACCATTTCTCATAACTGGAGTGTCGATAATTAATGACATTCACTTTACAGAGGATATCTGGAATCAGTCGGGTATTTTTTTGCAATCATCATCACATCACCCAAGCATCCTTGTTTTATCTTATCTTATCTTCAATTGATAAGCCATGACGCCACTGTATGTTACACATTAATGTTGTATTTTTGCCATCATAGGAAAGGTGATGTCAGTTATTTATTGGTCATTTGGATAAAAAAAAACTTGTCAAATTTGTCGTTGAAAGACAATTTCGGCTGTTCATACATTTAAAAGATACACATAAATATTCAATTGAATAGTTATATTAACTGCGAGCTATTTTTATTTTTGTTTACATGAATTTGGAAATTAGGAAAGAATGGCGAGATGTGGAAGTGGTTCATTTGTGAATTTTAAGTTTGTTCTTTTTCTCGTCGCCCTTTGTCAATTTGAGATAAAAGTTGTGAGTGGTGGTTCTGGAAGGATTAAGCTCGAAAATGGCAAGTACACTGGGATCGTGGTGGGAATTGATGGTGGAAAAATTTCACGGAATGAATGTACCAGTCTTTTAGGCAGTCTTGAGGTTCGAGATTTTTAGCTGGTGGCGATTTATTTTGTACAAAGGAATAAATTGCGTGAATTTTAATTACCAATTGTTTTTGTGTGTAGATGATCCTGGTTGACTTTTCATCAAAACTTTACCAAGCGACAGAAGGTCGAGCACAGCTTGGTCCTGTAGATATTTTGTTGCCGGAACATTGGTCTTGTATTGCACCTGCACCTGCACCAGCCAGTTACTCATACGATAAATCAGGTTCCTAATTAAAATCATGCTAATTTATGAATAAAATTCAGATTTGATTTAAAGTTCAAAATCATGAAAGTTGTGCTTTTGCGGAGTAGCCATACAGGTAACGACTAGTCATCCACTGGCTGAATCCCTTCCATGGACTCGGCAATATAAACCTTGCGGACATGAAGGAGACTCTATCATTCTTCCCACCTCATTCCTCCAAGGTGACACCTTTACTTCTCAAGTAAAAGGTCAAATGTTGCTTCACGAATTTGCAAAATTTCGATATGGAGTCTTCGAAGAGTATGGCTTCTTGGGCAAGGAAGACGACAATTTTTCCCCTTGTTACACACAAAACAATCAGGCACAGTTGACATCTTGCTCTGGAGTAAAAATCTCTACCGTGGCCAGCAATAAGTGCGCAGAACATTTGATGCTTTTTTTCCTTTCGACCGAATCTAAATTTAACGATGCTATTTTAAATTATTATTAGATCTGAATGCTCCATGCAGTTGCTTAAGGGTCAACGGGAATCTTTGATTCGGCAACTTAACCAAAGTTCATCTTCAATCATGGCTTCCCCATTTATCGAAAATGTCCTTGACTTTTGTAACTCCACCACGCACAACCAATGGGCCAATAACAAACAAAATATTTTCTGCATGAGGAAAAGCGTCACTGAGGTGGTTAACAGCCACGTTGATTTTAGTTCTGGTGCTCCACCAATTCAACAAAGGGAAACACCTAAAATACGTTTTGTCCGTCATGTGGCCAAGTCCGTTGCAGCATACGCTTTTGTCATCGAGGACTCTGCGGTCATGTCTGATAAGGTAAAAATATACAAAGATTCACCTGCTGGAATGAATTACAATGGGGAAATGAGGAAATGGAATGAAATCATGAAATGTTTTTCTTCCCAGTACAAAATCCTTCATGTGAAGCAGGCCATTAGCCAGTTTGTTCAAATGTTGGAAATTCGCACTACCGTAATCATTACAACTTTCTCAGAAGATTCAGCTCCCGAGTCTAAAACTAGGCAGATAAACAGTGATGAGCATAGACGAGAAATTCTAACTTACATTCCAGATGTCAACGGAGGAAAACCCGGAAGAGTTTCACAGCTTGCTCCTGTCATGCAACATTTAAACGATACTCTGGATTCGGTAAGCTCATGATTTTAGTGAACTAAAGTGAATCATTTACATATAAGGCTAACCTTTGATTTGTTATAGTCTGCCACCTTGGAGTGGAACGTGATACTGGTAACAAGCACCCCCAACGTGACGGATATGTCTTTAGCGATTGAAATATTCGGGAAAACATCCCACTCCATTTCCGTCCTCACGTTTGACACGACCTCCGACTGGCTTCTGTGGAATAGCATTCCAAACACGAGGAATGTTATTGTCTTGCCTGTATGCTATGTCTTGGTAAGACCCTGCAGTCTCCAGACTTCCGTATTCATCATGGACGAACTTATTAGTATTCTCAACGATCGCCAGTATTTTGTTAGATTTGTGGAAAAGGCTGCAAGCATCACAGTTCCAAATATTTCAGGTCAAAGTGCAACTTTCCTTTTGAAAGCGGAAAATGAGAAAGTAGCGAGTGTTTTCTTTTTTGTGACATCACTTCGAAACCATGAGAATCCATCTGGAGTCATTGAATTGAGCCACACTCAAAGTGGAACAAAATGCACAGCGACACCATTGCTAGGGTATGGATATGTAATCACTTTCAATAGAATTGAGTGTATGTATCAAAGTGGGGAATGGAAAGTAGCCACGTTAAATTTACCTTACGGAGATATTCCAATGCAGCTCCACACTTTCGTCGAGCATAAAAATATCGAAGAGAGACTTATCCTAACACCATCTCTAGGAATAGTTGATCCTACACAAGGAATTTATCCGAATAACATAACTTCTGCTTTTGTGTCAATTACCACAAACGCTGGGGAACCTGTGTTGGCCGCACAAGTGGTTATGCAAGTGTATTCAAGTTCTCAAGATGGACAACGTCCGATGAAAGTGCTGAGTTTGACGGATGATGGAAATGGGGCAGACCAAACAGGGAATGATGGCATTTACTCTGGATATCTTTCGGGACTCTCGACATCTCAATCATATCACCTTCTCCAGTTGGAAGTTAATACTTTTGACAGTAGCATAGTTCTGGAAAAAATTGTTTCTCCAAATGCCTCCATGCTGGATGATAGAGTGGTAGGAAAATGCTGTGGGAAAATGATTCAACCTCTTAAAACCAGAGCTGCAACACAGTTACGAATTCAAATGCTTCATCTTGGCTTCAAAACTCTAGAATCCATTGAGGAATTTCAATTCCCTCCTGAAACTATTGCAAGCCCAATAACTACAAAAGAAAATACAGATAATTCCATCGTATTCGAGTTTCTCAGCGTTCGTGGAGACATTGCCGATGAGAATGTGATGATCAAATCTATTCAAGCATGCTGCGTTACCTCCAATGGCTCAATAGCGTCACCTGCCCCCACTGAAGCGAATTGCAAACCAGACACTACCACCTGTTCCGAGTTCCAGCAACCTGGCAAATTGCAAACTTGCTCCATGAATAAGAGAACCCTTGTCGACATTTTTCTGGAGGGGGAGGACCGCTTCAAGTATACACGGTTAGGTTGTGCTCTGCGCGTAGTCAACTCTAATTTTGTCGCTGGTCTACTGTCCAGAAAAATAGTGGACGTGGATGTGTCTGCCGTCGTGGTGCAAATGAATACAGAAAATGAATGCAAAACGTTGTCTGATAAATGTCTACCAATCCTATACTTCTGGATAATGATCGGCGGTCTTGCACTTCTTTTGCTTCTTCTCATCCTCACCCTTTGCTGTTGCTGGTATAGATTGAGAAAAAAGAAGGGAACCACTTCCTATACTAAAGACACAGTGGACAGCCCACGAAGAAAAAACTCTCCCAAAAGCGAAGTCCTCTCTGTGCACTACCAATCATCCCCAAAGCCTCCTCCCAAATCACCCGAGGCGGAACCGAAATTTGTCAGAGAATTATTTGTAAACCACGCTTACATTCAAGATGGGGACGGAGAAATTAAAATTATTACGGATAACGGACAAATCATGAGGAAACCGAAAGACAATACTGGAAAATTAGAGTATGCTGGAGAGACCCGAATTCCTACTTCAGTTTCGCCAGTGTACAAAGAAGAAAGGAACATGCAAATCTACAAGCCTGTGGCACCTCCTCGACCAAAACCTTCCCGTCCAGCTCGCTCCATCAATCCACCGCAGCAGCAAGAACGACCTAAAATAATCCATCCCAACCCAAACCTCCGCTCAGACTCTTCCTTTATGAGTCCTCCCCCTTATCAGCCACCTCCTCCTTCGTCCCACCCAGATCCATCCGTGGTATACGCTACTATTAGCAGGTCTGGAAGACTGAAGCCAATTATGAGTCCATCAAACAGGTCATCAACGCTACCAAAAAAGCAAGTAAGCATTGATCCCCATTACATGGTTCCTCACAATAGCATTCCAGTCCTTCAACGAGACCCAGCTCCTGTACATCCACCTCCACAAGTTGAAAGATATCCTTCTTCTGATACCGACTCCAGTAGTGGTCAATTGGCTGCACCAGGAATCCAAAGCAATCAACATTATCCTGGTCGACCTCGGTACAATAATCCACCACCATATCCAGTCGGATCTCAGATATTCTCTGGAAATCCTCAACCGATAACATTTCAGTCTACATTAGAGAGAACAAAGCAAACACCTTCTCCTCCTCTGTTTTTACCTCCTGTCCCCCCACCCAGATTTGACAGAGGAGGAGCTAGCCAGAAAAGTGCGGTGCAGCATTTCTCCAACAAACAAGACATGTCCAGTGATGACGACAGTGATCAGTGGGATGACGGCGACTTTGAATTCAACGCGGGGATCTCTTATGCTTAAAAACATGAATTTAAAAAAAATCATTGTATTCATATCTAACTAATGTTCTCATGTCGTTATGTATTTTTCTGAATAAATCATCCACATATTTTAGCCCATAAGTCAACCAAGCCGTTTTCTACCATCTGTAAAATTTCACTTTGCTCCACGCGAGGACATAATTTAGTTAAGTTTTCCTTCCCAAGTCAACAGGAAATTAGATTAACTCTCTGTCTCTCTCCACTTTCTCCTGGAGGAAGTGCTTCCGAATACTGCTTTTAGCTGAACATCACCGATGGTGTGGCTGAGAGTTGTTCCTAGTTTTATAGTTTTTGCATAGACCACCTCAAACAAGATAAAACGGAGAGGAGAACACGAAAAACAGGAAATTTAATTGTTTCCTCTCCAAAATCATTGGTATACCTCTCTGTTATGAAGAGGAAGAGTAAAGAAAGGCGAATGTCTTAATTTTTGCTACCGTCATCGACAAAATATCGAGAGGATCGGGATCCAGGATGGAAAACGGAATAGTTCATTCTTAGGCATAGTTTATTTTAGACGCAGTTCAACGACAGAAGCAAGAAACATGACGTCTCAAAAGTTCAATTTCCACATAGAAAACATCGATGAGCCAGAGGATGATAAGGTTCGTGCCCTCATTCCTCTGAACAATTTGGTAAGCCTATTTTTGAATCTAAATTTACGTCTTTTTAATTTAAACCATATTCGTTGAAAACTAATCATTGTGTGTCTTTATTTTGGTTAGTTTCAGAACTTGTCTAATCCAAACGAGCCATTTTACCTTCGGGATTTGCCAAGTCCTCTCCAGATTTTGGATGTCTGTCATTTGTTCACCAATCTCAGAGACCAGTTGTCCAGAGTTCGAACTCAATTTCTATTCCCCAAGGTGTTTCCCTTTCTAGAGAAGTATTTGGAGGGAGAGGATATCAAAAATTGTCGGTTAGTTTCCTCTGCTTGGAAAAATGGGATTGACATTGAATTGCAGAAGCTTCCCATTTGGACTCCGACTTTCGGGAAGCATCTTGGTAAGGAAAAAGGTCACAAATATCATCGGCTTATCACCAACTTTCAGACACCAGAGCAAGCAATGGAGTTTATGGTGACGTTTTCATCTGGTGAGCTATTTCCTGCGAATCCTTTTCCTGGAAGGGCACTCATGTTGACGAATGGAGGACAACACAATCTTGTGAAGGCGTGCGGTTCAGTTTTGTCTACGTTCGGGATCCACTGCTGGCATTTGATTTACTCTTTGCATGTCAATGAGATCACAAATATGCGAAGGATTATCAGGGTTCTGCAAGAAACCCCATTTTTGAAAAGCTTAACGCTGGTCGCTTTCGGAGATCCTTATGCTCAGGAACCGTTTCGAGGGGGAAGGAAAGTTATACTGATTCCAAAGCTGGACACTTTAGTGTCCTTGCGCTTGATAAGTTATGACCACGCCTGGGAGGCAACTCCAGCTAGCAGCATTTTCCAATTATGGGATGCTCTTCTCCAGCAATATGGCAAGCAGCTGGAGAGCTTTGAGTGTACTGGAGATGTTTTCTACACGAATTACTTGAAATACCCTGGATTCGAAGCTCTCTTTATGAAACTTAGACAACTCAAGATGTTCCATGTGGATGCGGTTCAACTTTGTCAGAAAATCCGACAAATATATTCCCCTCTGGAAAAAGTCTCTCTCGAGTTCCGACATCCTCTTCGATTGAGCTTCGTAGCTTTGGCAAGAGTTTTCCAAAGATTTTCTTCCACCTTGGTGGAGCTCCATTTGGGATTCGAACATCATCACTTGACTGTGGAGCAAGCTACCGGAATGAAAAAAGAAATTGGAGCATTTCCTAAACTAATCCATCTTGGAATACCATACACCTACTTGGACAACCCTCTCATTGTCAAAATCCTTCAGAAATTTTCCGCTCTAAGAGAACTAACTTTGTATTGGCATCTCTTCCAAAAAATGGCAGCCCCTTCAGGTGAGGAAATCTTGATTGCAATTTCCTCTACCGAAATTTGGCTAAAGCTTCCAAAACTCCGAAAAATTTCTATCATCATACGCAACTGGGAAGGAACCATGAAGCAGCACACATTTTGGAAACCTCAAGGTCCAATCCGTACCCAACCTCGAAGATCCCGTCTAAGTCTAATGGAAAATGGTCCTGTCTACTTTTTTGGCTTAGGAGTGACCCTCCTCTTCATCGGATTTTTCCTCTTCGCCGTCAAAAAGCTCGTTGCGCAATTCAGACAGTCATGCTTGGAAACATGTGTCATGGAGAGGAACTTTACTCAAATGAATAATTGCCAATAAGCATTTTACCCATATTCAAATATACATAAAACATGTTCTATTGTATGAAATTAGAATAGCATATAAAGAAAATTATATGAAAATGAACATGTAGCTTTGTAGCATTGTAGTTGGAGATTGACAAAATCAATAAAAAAAATGATATGTAGATAGAATGCACTTTTCAAGTAGCTCTTGAGCACAAGCTCTCTTTTGTGTACTCACGCAATCCTCCAATTTCGACCTAAAGCCTATTCAAATGTCAATGTTAGCCTAGCCTGGTTTACTAAACAATGCAAGCCTCCACATTTTTATATGAGTTGAATGAAACTGAAAATGTGCTCACGTACATCATCAAGCTTAACAATTTAGGTACATTGTATATATTTTTTGCAATGCTACACATTCCTCATATGTGTAGAGGAACTTTGGTATATTAGGTATATGCATTCGTATGAAAATCACTCTCATCTACTTACACGTATGTTTTTTTTCATTTTGATGGGTTACAGAGGGTTGGTTTAAATTTTGAAAAATGATTTTTTTTCTCTCTCTCAACATCTCCCATGTATCCTCTTAATGGTTGGCCTATTTGCATCGCTTCACATAGCATAGCACTATCTAGCCTGATGAGGATGATTCCCAATCAGGAAAATCTCTCATATGCACAATTTATTTTACACTAAAGGATATACCTAACGTTGTTCGCATGTACCTGAAAATGTTCCCGAGCTAAACGACTAAAAACCATGTGGAGGATGGATAAACTGGCTAGAGAGAGAGAGATCATAAAGATGCCCAGAATCCTTACAACTTGCACAACTCTTGTATTCGTATATGCATCTTTATCCCTATAGGAAAATGCATAGAGGATAAATGTTCAATCGAGATAGTGATAATGGAGCATGAATTTTACATACGGATAATATTCCTTTACTACTGCATAAGGCAAATCTCACTTGTTGACTCATATCAGCAGGATAAATACTAGCTTGTTGTTAATGAACAATAAGAAAAATACGAATCCGTCCGTACATGTTTCTTTCTTGATGGTAGGAGGATCTCACAGAGGATTGACGAAAAGACCAAGTAACAAGAGAATATTGACGTTATTCGAGTCTCAAATCTACACGGTCTTAGGTACGTGTGGACAATAAGAAGTATAGAGGTAGGTACATAAGAGAAGAAGAAAAGTTTCCCTGTGTGCATGTTTACAACTTCGTCAGGATCTTATTAAATATCCTTTTCTTATGAATCACCAAGCTAGCCTCTTGTCTTCAACAGAATACCGTGTGGTGTGGTCATCTCTCAGCTCTGTAGTAAGTAGCCAGGAGTGAGTGGTAAGAGAAGAAAGCAGTGATGATGGTCAGATTAACGTCGTCGTAACGTAATGCATATATTTTTTTTAAAATTTCGTTTCGCTATAGCTCACTCCGTCGTCCCCTCTCGTCTCAATTCTCATAAAGTTATGTGCATAAATTCGCAAGCGAAAGTGCTCTTATGTGAGTGAGCGATTTTACTTTTTTCGAAACTTTTGCCATCTCCTTGTGTTTTGCAAGCAGAACCTTTTTCTGTCTTTCAGTTTAAGAGTTTACTTTGAACGGGTGGGGACCACCAAGTGGAAAAGTTTTTTGTACATCCGCCAACTTTAATTGTTGATTGTGTTTAAAAGTCACTCGAGTGTAGAAATTTTGAAGGGAAAAAAATAGTGAAAACGTGGATGATCATAAAGGCGAATAGTTATTTTTTTAAAAAAAATCTTTTATTTACATTTTAGTGCTTCTGGATTGTGTGTTGGTTTGACCAGTGAATGACAATGTGTTGACAAAGAGGAGTATAAAGAAAAGGAGTTTGGTGTTATTTTCACCTACCGCAGCGTGCCTTGCAAATCGGATAATCGGATTGGAATATTCCTCGGAAAAAATGAATCTGTTTGGGAGAAATAGATTAAATCATGGAATTTCTCCTTGGTGCTTTGCTCCTATCGCAGTGGTGTCTTTCCTATGCTTCATTTTAATCTCCGGTGTTCCACCTGCCGATGCCAGATATCCAGAACGTAAGAATTTTTTATCATTTTTTTTTGATTTTTATAATATGTACCTATCTATATTCAACATGAAGAATAAGAAGCATAAAAATATCATGCTTTACAAGCTGTTCTGATTTGTATCGTTTAAAAGGGTGTGTGCTTGTACAAAAAAGGATGAGAAGAGTGTCACATCATTATAATCATAGTTCTCACACTAATCCGCTTGTTGTCTCATACATAAAATTTGATTTGTTATAAATCATGAGGAGGCAGCGCCCATATGTAAATTGTAAAGCTCATGAGAGAACTGCAAAAATAATATCTCTAGTTGAAACTCTTCTTTAGTAAGAAAAAATATCACCAACTGATGAAATCTTGTTTCAACTTATTCCCACACAATAATGTTCATCGTCATCAGGGTTATGGTCACATAAAAATTCTCCTGTAATGCAGCTGCGCTACTCTCAAAGCTTTTATATTTATAGCTGTCGCCTGCCGAACGACAGCTGCAAAGTATAACGTTACTTTTTAGTTGACGTCACATTTTACTTCAACCGAGGACATTTTTCTCAAAGCCATTGTCACGTTTGGAAGAATAAAATCAATATATATTCAACAAAAATTTGAGGCAAGCTTTCTCAAAATCTTAGATGCTCTTTTCCGTCTTAGTTGCCCAAGCACTTTTTTTCTTACGCAATTTGTACATTTCAAAGAGCCTGTTACGCCCTTCTCCTTATCTAACTAATGACCATCTTTTGATGAATATTCATTTTACGGAGGATGAGGATGAGAGGAGAGCAGATTTATGTGTAAAAATATTTCTACTTGAAGAAAAGATGTAGTAGGAAATCATAATCATTATTGAAATGAGCTCATACATTCATTCACACATTCCTCTACACTTTTGCACTGCAGCCCCGTAGAGTTTAAAAATAGCCAAAGCAAAAGGGAGCGTGTAACAGTTTTTACCTCATTCAACAATGTCGTGAGTGAGAGGCATAACAATTCAAAGAAAATAATCCCATAAACCGAGTCATTTGCATGACATTGTTTAAACTCGAAAAACAATACAAATTCAAAATGCCATAACTCTTCGAAAGAAGAAAAGGGTTTCGAACATTTGATAAATAAATGGCTACTCTTGTTGCAAAAGAGGGAAAGGGAATAATGGGAGAAAAGGAAGAGGAAAAAATGGATATTGAAATGGAAACAGCAGGATATAACGTTCATCTTGATTTCATTCACTTGTTGTGAAGCCGTGCAAAGGAAGTGAGTGTGTTCAAGGCATGTAATATAACGGGACCTAGATATTGCCAAGTTTCCTCAAAGGGACAAATAAATACCTTAAAGGTTCTAATTGCTCTTAGGTAGAGAAGGGAAGGTGGGTACACATGTGCATGCACTCTTTCAAATTATTAATGCATCCTTCCGTAGCGCATTTTTTTCCTTCACTTTTTCCATTCCATTTAGTGTGTTGCTTCAAGTGGATTCTGTGCCACAGACTCTCACAGGTAGATAAAAGTTGCCAAGAAGGTAGCAGAAGAGAGTGTGTGCGATGTTGAGGAGATTTTCCTTTAGCAGCACTTTCGCCTTTTGCTTCAAGGCATTTTAAGAAAATAAGGTTGCAAAGAAATGTAACGTTTTCACAGGGTATTTGCTTCAATGACAATGAACAAGGGTACCTGGTGCGGTACTGGTTGGTACCGTCGATTTCATGTGTGTGAGAATACAGAAAAGTAAACGCAGGTATAGTCGGATTGTTTTTTTCCTCTGTTGAGGATAATGGGATGCATATTCAGAAAGAATTAGGGAAATCAAGAGTGGCCCATTTTTTAACGGACAGCTTCCGCCTTTTGTGTTTTATATTATTTGTTACGAAAGGTGGGTCAAGGTTAATAGGGAAATTTTGTTTTGTTTGAATAGACCCTGAGCTTTAAGGAAATGCATACGTATTTTTGAGAGGGCTTGTTGTGTTAAAAGATGTTATGTATGCTAAACTACCTTATTTTTTTCCATATAGAATTCCTGGAAAGTGTGGAAGTATGCGCGGCAGGAAGTTTTGGAATGATAGGGATGCTAGCGAAGAAAAAGATTCGCTTGGCGAATTTTCCAAATAACACTGTTTCCGTGAAAATCACAAGATGGGAGGATTTGTATGCGTCATTTTACAACTTTCGATGTAAATTTCAAGTTAGTGCGCCTAAAAATATGGGAGTTATGGTGGTTATCCAGTCGTTGAAGTTGAGGACAAGGAAGAGGGTATCTTGCAGAGATTACCTACAGTTCCAGCAAGATGATGGCTACAAAACGAGTCAAATCTGTGGCACAGTTGACCCATCAGATACGTCGAAAATCCCAGAAAGAATAATCGGGCCGAGGAAGTTTTACGACCCAAAGGGCGAAATGGACGTGACATTTTTTACCGAACAGAGGGATGATGAAGAAGATGATCCGATTTCACTCCACCTCGTTTTCACTGCGTACAAAGGTTCGGAACTTGATTTAAACCCAATTTTCTAGATTTCTCAACAGAGATTAAAACATTTTCTCGACTTTTTTTCAGAATGTACTCCTTCCGCAATCAACTCGAATTCTGTTCGCCAGTGCTCTTCCCTTCGAAGTCATTCCTGCATTTCAGGTATAATTGAAATTAAGTTAATTGTTTGATTAGTTAAGGAATACCAATTAATTTTGATTTGTCCTTCATACAGCTCCTCTCTTCTGCGATGGGGTAATCAACTGCGGCTTCAGCGACGAAGATTTTGGCGCAGACGAGAACGAATGTGGAATCAAGACAAGCAGAGAATTGGATGATGTTGACAGAACAATTTCCATTTACGTTTTCGCCATCACCACCGTCGCAACTTTGGTAATTGTCGTCATCTTCTCCCTTATTGTGTGCTGTTGCCTTCGCAAATTTGCCAAGCAAAGAAGGAGTGACTCTTTTTCATCTCGGAGCGGAAATAGTCCACTCAATCAGGGCAACAGCCATCATCTCCATCAGTCACAGTTTGCTCCAGATGTGATTCGCCTGGATACCACAGGGTAAGCAACGGAACCTCGTCTTGTTCCTTCCTTTATTCAAATGTAAAATGTTTTGTTTTTTTGGTTGTAGACCCTCAGCACCACTTCGTAGTGTGGAATCCTCCATGGAGAAATTTCCTGTCGTTGATATCGACCAACCGCCACCATACGATGCTCTATTTCCGTCTTCAAAGCAGAGTTTGAAACCTAGCAAAAAGCAATAGGGCTCGTATAACCTTCATCTCAAACAGTTTTTTTTGTTTTCGTCACTCAAAGCTTACTTATAAAATAGAATTTGCTTGTACAACTTTGTTTTTTATTATTTATTTTAAAAAAAAGAAACAAGTTCCTTTAAACGCTTTGCAGAACTGATGATGATAACTGTATAGATGATAAGTTTTTCGATATAGATCTTTCCTTCCAGACGCACTCATCTTTTGAAACTTTATCTCATACCTTTAGTTTTTCAACAAAACCACACATTTTTTACTGGACACGCTTTGATAATCCTGCACCAAAAATCTTTTTAAATATTCCATGCAATATGAAAAGACGATGATAACGAAGAAAGCTCAATAATCAAAAAGTCCTCTTCCAGTTTTCTACTTTGGTAAAAAGAATCTTACCCGAAATAAATTATATAGATATATAGCTAGTTAACCGTAAAAGGTGATTTTAGGAAAATAGGATAATTGTGATATTGCTCTTTTGTATTTTTGACTTTAAATGGATCTAATGTAGAATCACCATAACTTATAGATTGTTGAGTAGTTTTGTAATTTTTTGAGAGAGAAGTGAGGAGAAACACGCAGGATGAGTTTTCGAGTTGCATATATACAAAGTGCCTTCAAGTTTCAGAAGAGGTAATATGGTAATTACATTTTTTGTTGCGAAACGGTGAGATTTTGTTTTGTAAACTATGCTTCACACAGAGGGTTATATTATTAAAATACTATTTATTTAAGAAGTGTACATTTTTACAGCTTTTGTATAGAGCGTATCCAAAATGGTATGTAAAATCACGCGGAACATACAAATGTACAATCTTTACGAGATAAAAGTATATCACATGTATTAAGTCATTTATGTCATGATTCATGATGATTAAAAAACCATGCTACATTTAATAGCTGGATAAAACAAGCTTATATGTTGTGTAAATTTGATAAGCCATTCTTTCCCAATTCAGAAGTCAGTGGACATGCATGCAGCACATGCAGTGGATTTGTGTTGTTACATAATTTTTGGGAATGGAATAATTCTAAAATTAGAGAAAATAAATGAACTATCATGACATGATAAGGTGATGTGTTGCTTCAGAGGGAAGAGCAATTAGTGACCGTGTGGGCAACTTTTATGCTGGACACGTCCAGTTTTAGCTTGAATAACTATAACGAAGCTGACCACGGTTGACATTGAATTCCTCAAGAGAGAAAAAATTGTTCGTTGTTACGCGGCAGACAGAGTGGAGCACGCATATCATGTATGGTGGTGTGATTTATTCATGGGTGGTTGGTGGTTACATGGTGGTGGCACACAGGAAGGAAAAATGATAGCCAATATTTATTTGAATTATTGCATCAGCAATAATTTTTTTGCCAGTAGACAATTACAAATAGCAATCACGATGTGCAACAGAGGAAAAAGCATGATGTGTGTTTGGTGTTAGGTGAGCTATTGGGTTTGACAAGAGTAATCACTTTGTGTCAAGAGTTGGATAACCAAACATGAGATTCTCTCATGATGACTATAGGTCACTAAGCTGGAAGTTGTCTCGAAGGAAGAGGAGACGCAATTTGGACTCTATATTCACGTGTCATTAGAGATGTTTGCATACAACGGAGCTCTCTCATCGTCTCATGCTGCCATGTCATGCATCATGCGATACACCTCTGGAATCTGGAGTGGAGAATGAAGCCACAAAGAATTCAAGTTCATACATGGCAATGACGGAGATAATGATTACAAGTATAAAAAGAACATGACCACTGTCAAAGAGATATCATTCAGCTTTCTCACTTGATACAGACAACAAGTCAAACAGTCCTTTTGGAAATATTCTATAAAAATCAAAACAGGAATTATTTTCCTTCTAATTATTTCCTCTCATTAAAGTTTGTTGAAGAGTTTTGAAGTAACAATGCAGGTCGAAAGCCGTGTTCCAGCTATTGACATTGAGGGTGCTCAAAAGGTCATCCGTCAACAACTTATCCTCATCCTTCATGCTCACTCTTGCCAGCAGAAGCAGGCTAGTGATGAAGAATTTGAGGTAAGCTTCAAGCAACAGAAATATTTACTAATAAATTAATTGCTACAAATTTTAGCGAATTGGTTCATGTCAACTTCCTGCTATCCTGTGAATCATTACTTATAATTGGTTTCTTTTCTTTTCTCTAGTGTAACCTCCCCTACTGCAAGAAATCCATGGAAGTCATCGACCACATCCGAGTTTGCACTGAGAGTCATGACTGCCCCTGGGAGCATTGCATTGCCTACCAACAAATCATCTCTCACTGGAAGCACTGCTCTCATAAGAAGAGGTGCACAATTTGTGGACCCATTTTCGCCTCCCAAATCCACAACGCTCTCAAGTCAACCTAAATTAATTTTCTCAGATGGAGAAGGAATCGTCGCCAGTTCGCTATATAATTTATAAATCTCTAGTAATTTAGCCAGTTTCGCTCGTCGAGTTTATTTTTTAAAGTGGAGTTACGAGTTTGTTTGAGTGGATGCAAGCTGATCTAATTTTCATGTAGCTAATATAGTTAACATCTCAATGAGCTTCATTTTGATCAATTATTTGAAAATCCCAGCAGTATGATTGCATTGGAATGTGAATTGATGGTGATAACTTATTTTGTAATAAATTATAACAGCGTTTTCTCTAAATATTTCCTAAAGCCCGCAATATTTCCACTTGAAATTGTACTACCCGAAATCAAACATTCATGTCACCAATCTACATAACTAATTGCAACTAAGCGCATTTTTAACTTCTAAAGATGCATTTCCTCATCCCTCCAACTCATCTTTGTCATTTTCGCCCCTTCAGTTTATCCACACAGATTAGCCAACCATCTCATCTGGTTTTGCAAGATAGCATATTAAACTCCATTTATCCCTATTTGTCAAGTTGTGAGCACACTCAAGACAATTAATGCCAAAACGACAACAACTCACCATTCCTTTTCTTGCGTGAAACGGCCCTCGCACTACCACAACATTTCACTCCTACAACCTGTGCATCTCTTACGAACCCCACACAAAAGTCATGATTACATTTTTACTGTACACTAATTTGCTCCCTTTTGTAGTATCCCGTTGCTCGAGACGAGACTTGTGTCAATGGTGTGCAAGCATAGTGCACACAAAGTGCGTACATTTATATACACAAGATAATTCCCCAACAAGTATTTTCAACTCTTGAAATAACTTTTACAGCAGCAAAAGCATATATGTGAGCAGTTTGTAGCGGTACATTGAGGAGAGGAGATAGCGGCACACTGAAAGAAACAAACTCGACCACGACGGCTGACTTAACCATCCCTAAGAAAATAACCAAGACAATGACAATGGCTTTAACAACACACATGTCTTGTTGGCAAAGGAGACTAAGGAGAGTCGTCACAAAATAAGATATTCATTATTTTACGACGAGAATGCGATTATTGCACCTTACATCTATCTCCTCAAGTATTTTGTTCCCTTTGTATGAAACATGAGTAAAGGAATGCTCTCATTCTCACAATCATCTCATCACATCAAACAATAATTCCTAACATGTTGGATAGGTCCCCTCTAAACTGCTCATATAAAATGTGAACTTGCAAGAGGAGCTAGAGATTATGGCTTATGTCTTGTGCGCTCTATTGTTTGCGCAAATCCTTTAGAAGAAAACTGAACACATAAGAGGATTGCATTAGACAGGAACTTGTGTATTGTGTGCAGGGGGAGAATGCAATCACATTAACAAATTTGCAAGGAAAACCCTTTTTTGCTCAATCTTTTCATATATATTTACCAACCGCCAACCAACCTCTAACTTGTCACTGTCAGCGTGCCACACAACAGCTATATAACAGGGTTTATGTGTCTCGCACAATATGGATTTTTCGTGTATTCTCAGCTGCACATGTGAGCGCAATTCATTTTGTGCAGCTTCTCTCATCCCGACAACCAGATACACAGATACATTTGTGCATATCAAATGTGTAGAGGGAATGCGTGATTATGTTTATGAGTGATTTTGAAACATCTCCTTCATCTCTCAACTTCTCATATTGCAATGCACTTTTCTTAAATTCCTTGTGCTAGTGCAACTTTTGTGCGAAACGTAATTTTCATACTCAACCATCAAAGTTTCATTAGGCAACGCCCGGAATCCCTCAAGTCACGATTGCTTTTTTTAAACTTTGCAAATAAATATTATTGCAGAGAGATGAGAAATGAGTAAATTGCAATTTTTTTCCTTCTCTCTCTCTGATACAGCAACCAAACGTACGTATTTTTATAGGGCGTAAATTTTATCTTGAAGTGAATGTACATCGGGAAATATAAATATATCTCAAATAAAAATACATGTCAATGCTGCCTCACTCCATTTCCCTCTTTATTCAAGTCCAAAGTCAGTTTACGCTTATCATACAGAGACCACCCACATATGACATATGATATGAGAATGATATATGAAAATATCTGTGCCGATTGAAAGGATTATTTGTTAATTGCAATGCAACTCATATTGCACGCACAAACTTGGTCAATGTAAGGGAACGGCTGAGAGTGCGATATTGGACTCTTTCACAACCGCTCACAATTGGCAACTCTTTTTTTCTCTCTTTTCAGAGTAAGCGCGACGCTTCGTTGCACATCCAAACTCTTTTGAAATTTTTACACACAACCATAATATTCTCTGTATCTCTCTCCTCCCCACACACAAGGCAAACATTTTGCATAAACATCATCATTTTATTATTATCCCTATTATACAGGTGACTGCGCCATTCCCTTCACAGCCTTTTTTCAGGTTGATCCCTTCGGAAAAAATGAGAATTTTTTTAGAAAGGCGGTACACACTCCTTTCGTGGTGTGGTGGCCTGGCCGAGACTTAAATACTTTTCAAGCTTGATAATAAAATCTGTTATAGTGCCCTCTTTTTTCCCCTTCCTTTATTTCAACCAGAGAATGCCCATTCACCAAAGGAAAATACAGAATGAACGGGACCACTGACATAGTCAGTGAGAGAATCCATATATTAGCCATTTACACAGACACAACTCTTGTGTGCATCTCAAAGACGCTCTCTAAACTCGAGTAACAGTTCAACTTGAGCTGAACAAGATGAGGGAATCAGGTCGAGTTAAACTCACAAGAGTGTAATCCTTTCCTTGCAAAGGTGCTTTGCACACAAGATAGTGTTACTTCAAGCGGGGATGTGCCTGTGCGAAAAAAAGTGTTCAACATGAAGACGAGCTGAGTAGAGGATAGCTTTATGTAGAAAAACTACAAAGTGTAGAAGAGAATGCGAAAAAAAAGTTTTCAAGACGTGGCTGGCTATTCTACACAGTGTGGTCTTAACAGAATTCAAGTCCGTCCGTCAAAAGTGGGCTACTAAGGCAGGAGACCAGGCCGCTGCGCTTCTCTCAGCCGTTGACTATCACAATCAGTGTGTTTGGCTTTGGTTCTGCAAACTTTTTTTCTTTTCGCGAGAAACTAGAGTAGAATGCAGAAAGAGAATAGGAGAAGACGCAGAATGTGAGTTTGTGTGTGAGTGAAGAGGGACGAGTGTGCTATATGGAAAAAAAAGATTCTGGAACTACGACAATCCTCTCTCTAATCATTTCTCTGCAAGAGACTTCTCTTCCGGGATTTTTCGGCTGGAGGATTTTTTATAGCTCGACTCTGCTAAAGCTTCGCTCGAAATTGCTCAACTGCCACTGTAGTGTGTGTCGTGTGGTGAGAGGAGAGTTGTGTATTTGAGTGTGTGTGCGAGTGAATGTGTGCAACACACGCAAGGTTTGCTTTCCTCACACAAAATCCAACTCGAATATTAGTCCTTTTTGGAGAGAGACGGGAGTAGTCGACGAGACGGAGGATTCACAAAATAGGACAGAAAACACACGGGAGGGAAGAGGAAGTGGAAAAGGTGGAACAACGAGAGTTGTCTTGTGTGCTCGTACTCCTCTCAGACAAACATTGTATACCTAACTTTTGGAAAAAATATTATGATGCAGAAGCGGATATAGAGTGGACAAAAAGTTGCTTTTTTCTTGGGAAGGAAGGAGGAAACTAGGTGGTTTTCCTGGTGAGAAGGTGACCTTGCTACTGCTTGTGGGAGCTAAACCAGGAGACGAAGTTGACCAAAGTTTATTTATTCAGAAAAACAGTGCTATTATTTATTTCACCGAGGGGATAGTATTTTTGAAAGGAAATTTTGTACCCGAATGGGAAAAGTGTGAGGGGAGAAAGGAAAAAAATGAAGGTGGGTCCTCATGTGATGACGCATAGTCACAGTAACCAGCATCATCATGAAAGAGAAGTTGTCCCGAGAGTGGGGAGTGCACAGGCTGGAGGAAATTTGAAATTGATTCAGTGTCAACTCATGTTGCTCTTGCATGCAAGACGGTGTCAGCAGCGACATGAGCTGGTGCTTGCGAATAGTCATCAGTCGGCAGCAGTCACGAATAACATGGCAAGGGCGCTTTTGCTAAACGTAAGTGTAACGAGGAAGCTTTGTTACCATTTAGCTAGATTACATGCTTATCAGTGAGAGCTTATCTGGATTTTCACATGTTGCATAATTTAGTGCCCAATTCGACACTGCCGAGTGATGAAGGAGGTCTTAGGTCACATGAAAACTTGTCGACTTGGAGGCGCCTGCACATTCCAACATTGCACCACGTCACTTCGAATTCTCAGCCACTGGACAAGCTGCACCATTGAGGACTGTCCTTTGTGCCAATGCGTACGACAGAGAATGCGTCGCGCCAAAGAGTGGGAGGCTACGCTTCCTCGCAGCTCCAGGTATACTTTGCTCGCGGCAGCCCTTCGAAGTAGCCAAGCTCCCCGACCTGTTCCACCCAATTGCCAAGTTGCAGAAATGGCACAAGAAGGTCAGAGCGGGGTTCCTTGTATTGGTCAGGATGAGCTTAACAGGTCATGGCGCAAAGGTGATAGTAAAGATAACCCTCTTGAGGAAGATAAGACTCTACACTGTGATAAGCCAAAGGAGCACGGAGATATCAGGAAAAAGTTTGCCCCGTCTTTGGATCAAGTTCGCAAAGCTTATGAGCAATTAGGTAATATTACATAAAATATTACGCAATGCTTGAGCTACGTCATTACTAGACTTGGACTTCATTTTTTAAATTGTCTCATTCACCTTTTCCTCAGGTATCCCGTGCAACGAACAAGCTCTCGAGAGATTAATGTCAACTTTACCCTCTTCCGCACAAAGACAAAAGGAGCATGCATGGCAGCCATCCCCAATGGACACTAACGACAGCGACAGTAACAACTCTGATCAGGGCGTTTTCGACTTATCTTCTTCATCCCCATCCCCCTCCTCCCCAGGAAGAGACTCCCCAGCAGCGTTCCACATTTGCCATCATCAGCATTCAGCTATAAGCTCAACTACAAACCGACTTCCATTAAAGTCTTCCCCGGCACGATCTAAATAGCTCGAGGGAGAGAACAAGACCTGTACAAGAAAAAAAATGACTTTTTCCTTTGTTTCCAATCTCTTCACAAAAAAAGTAATTGTAAATCTTAATTAATAATTATAAAAATATTCCCGTTGTCAAACATGTTAAACGAGTTTCTCCTATTGTGAGATTTGAAACCAAAGCAAGACAATGTATCGCATCCAAAAATATAGTAATATACAATTTCCGAGAGATACACACAAAAAAAACTATTTCAAATCTATTTTTATGTAGTGACCCAGTCTCATCTCAACATTCCCAAGTTTTTAAACTACAGACAATTGTATATTTATTTTTTTCCGACAGAGAGAAAGAAAATCTCATTATTTTAAACATTTTATTTTCTCCTCTCCCAACTTGTACCATGTATTACATAAATGTATCATTATTAAACTAGAGTAATTACTAAAACTATACAAAAATCTACAAATTTACAGTCTACATATATAATAATTACTATCTTCTCTTGAAAGAAAAAAACCAACAGGATTATACCCAAGGAATATTTATCTTAAAGACAAGCATAGTTCTTGACATCACGTGATGACACTTTTTAATGGACATTTTTAGATCTCAAATATCTCATTTTGTCTCCTCTCTGATGAAAAGTGTTCTGGAAATATAATGCTTTAAGTTATTTTTTTGTGGGTGAGAGGTGTGTGTCAAACAAAAATGTATTTATCCTTGAAAATGCTCCTTCACATATGAACATGGTAACCAGGAAAAGAGCGTAGTTTATACTTAAAAACCCCGACTGTAATTAAAGTTACATAACGCCAGTATACATATATAATAAAGAAAGGAACTTAGCCATACTCGAGTGTGTATTTATTTTTTTGTGAGATAATTTACTTTTATTTCGCAACGAGACTCCATCCGCGTCATATTTTGAGAAAGCGTCGTATATTTCAAAGAGTTCAAGGTCGCATGGAGTTTGGTATGCATCGCATGTTAAGGATTGTCTTTACATCTTGGTCTTCTATTTCTGGAGTGGAACCAGCCAGGATATGGTGATATATGGATCGCTTCTTGATGCATGGCAAAAATATTGTGAGCGTTTTTTTCCAAGCGTGGGAATGTGTAGCGTAGCTTGTGCTGTGTGTAGGTATGTGCTTCACTTCTTCGGTGATCGATATCTACACTCCACTCTGGCACGGCATGGTTGCACTCGTTTCTACACATTTCACATTTGCATTAAACATCATGTTGTCTTCCTCCTCGGTTCACACACCAACTGAGCCGAGTCTGCTCTCAATTTGTGGAAGAGGACATGGCAAAATGTATGTGTGGGTATGATTGGATGTGACAGTTGCTTCCAGAGAGTGGAGTTCACACAGGAGACAAAAACACTTCCTGGAAGTTGTTGTTTAAGACCTCGTTTTGTAACAGGAGTGACGTTGGTAAAAGGTGAATGTATTTTATCTTTTGAAGAAAGACAAAAGAACGATTCTCATTGCACATTAGTATGCTTGAGGTTGGGCGGATGGAAAGCTTTGAGAGGGAATTTGTGTGGAGGACTTTGCGATAAAAGTTGTTGTTTTGTGGTTGGATTTTTAAAACGGGTTGAAAAAACACAATATGGCTGATAATGACATAGAAACCCACCCGGAAGTGGTAATTTTAGATGGAACCTTTGAAGACTGTGACACAGAGGAAGAGGAGTCGGAAGAAATAGAGAATTCAATACCTCCATGGAATAAATTCAGATGGTTGCAGCGGGACACATCAATAAGACTTAATCTTACAGGGACGGATTGGTCACCGAAAGTTGAAATTGAAGCGGTCCCTTCTGGGCGACATTTTCAACATGTCATTAGTTCCAAAAAGGATGACAAGTCGGGAAGGAAGATTCACGACCAGAAACTTTTTTCCTTGCTCAATTCGAAAAACAAGACGCTGCTCACGATTGACTTTAGCCTTGTAAGACTAATTTGTTGACATTTTTAATTAATAACTAATTGTTGTTGTTGTTTTTTTTTAAATTTCTATTTTGTTTTCATTCAAGGATCTCAAATCCTTCCATGTGATGGAGCCGGACTCTGGAAGATTTATTGCGTTTTTTACTCTGCCCTGCTTCCCCCCAGAAGAGGGGACGCCGTCTTGTTCCATAGAAATTCACAATGTCGTGGATGAGGAGATTTACATTGTCGACTCTCTTCGTTTAAACGACTTGTCCATTCCGGTAATTAATTTTGGAGTCAAAAGTGCAGTTGAGCTTTTGAAAGGGCAGAGAATTATCCAAATTTTATTTACAGATTAAATCCGCTTCTGGACAAGAGCTGGCAGTTATAATGCATCCTCCTCCAAAATGGACTGCTAGTCAACCAGGCCTAATGACCCTTCACTTTTCAGGCGATGACAGGGAAGGGCTTACTTGTCGCGAGAGGGCGATAATTCTTGGGTTCTTTCTCGCTATGGTATTTGAATAATATTCAAATTTTTATACTTTGTTCGCATCCTCAATAAATCTGTTCCCTTCTGGTTTCAGGGTATTCAAGGCATTTCCCACTGGAAACGATCCTCAGCCGGAATCCTTGTCGTGTACATTCTTTCCGCTATCTTAGGTGGCTTCATAATCCTCTTCGTGTACATGGCCTTCCACGCGGATACCTCTTCCCCAGTCATGACCACACCCAACTTGACAAAACCTGAGTGGGAACGGCAAATGTTTCAAACTTCTACAAAGCAAATTTTCCCGAGGTCATCGCCCCCTTCGTGATTTCCCCTCAAAACGCATAAAAAATACCTCATTTTCTAAACTATAAAAAACAAAATCTATAATTTTAAGGAAACATGATAATATATCTTTAGGAAAATATTTTTGTTTATTTCGCAAACCGATTTAACCTCGCCAATATTTAGCTAAGCTTGCTTCACAAAGCTAATAAAAAGTGAAATCAAATCAAACTGATAAAAATGTCTTTATTTTCTCCACTCCAATTAATCATATCCGCGTGAGAGGATGACCAGCAGAGAGTAGAATTAATGACCTCTTTAGAAATACAGGATTCCAGAGGTTCTGTGGAAAGAGGGGAGAAAATAAAAGAGAGAAAAAAAATTGTCAGATCCTTTTATTTGTTGACTCAAGTACAAGAAATAATTTGATTTATTTTCTTGGCTATTGTTTGTGTGGTGAGCATTTTCTCTAGAGAACAATATGAGATGATGACAAGAGACTAGAAATGTGAGACATATTGCGACACAACACGACATGGATATGAGATATACACGAAATTATTGAATTAGTACGACCTTCTTCTCCAGAGGACTATGAGGAGGATGAGAGTTACAACGAGGAGGAATATTGCAACCCCAAACGCAATCCAAAAATAAGTGGGATAGGATTCCAGATCGGTAATGGTGTTCCCGAGTTTCTGAATGTAGGGAATTGTTCGGAGCCAGAAAAGCGCTTCCTACAAAATGAGACAAAAAGACGTCATTAGTTTAGCAATTATTTTTATGATACGCTGTGAAACGTGATATTAAGCTTTTACCCCTTTCCGGAAGTCCTCTCCCATTGGAGAGGGAAGGGAGGTGAGATTGTAGAAGTTGATATTTCCTGGCTTTATGGGTCTCCACGGGACGGCATTTGGAACCAGTTGAAGTCCTGATGCTGGGCTCCTGAAAACATATATTTAAAAGAAAAATACTCATTTACCAATTTTTAAGTTAATTTTAAACACACTTTTCTTGGCTTTTGTACCCCGTCGTGGCAAATGAAACCCATGCTCTAGTCATGATATCTGAAACCCTCTCCTCTTCCGGTCCCATCCTCTCATTTGTACCTTTGATGGGATCAAACAGATAAAATAGTTCGTCAGCATGTCCAACTCCGTAATTGAATAAAGCATGGTGGATCCCCATCTGGCGAATTTTTCGCATTTCCGTGCTTGAATAACTTGGCGAGTTTGGCGTCTTGTGAGAAAATACGTAGGAGTACACAGGGCTTTTCGAATCTCGCGCGAATCTCTCGAGCATATCCCAGTGACAACTGTAAAAGATTGAGTCACCAAGCATGTCCACAAGTTCGGTAACCACTTTCTTTGTCTCATTTTCAACATCAAGCTCTTCGAAATACTGAGCTTTGACAGCGTCCACAGTCACAGAAAGAGGTTCCGTGACGTCCATCAAGTCTTCGATGAGTTGTGGAAGGAGATTATTCTTGAAGTGGTCTGGATCCTTGAATTTTTCTGCGCCTTGTTCCAAATGTAGTTTCGCGTAAATCAGGAGACCCTCGTCGTGCGTAACTCCAGCGATGACAGGAACTTGAGCAAAGGCTCCAGCATCCATTAGTTCTCTTGGGGTTCCTGGAAGAAAAGCGTCATCCCCTCGCCACTCGGAATCAATAACTGGGGCTGTTCTTACTGGAAACACGAAAAAGCTAAGAAGCGACTGTTGCGCTTCCACTAACTCTTCTATGGTCTTCTCTTGAAGGCATGATAGGAGCTCGTAGGAATTTCCAGAGCAGCCAACAGCTTCTCCAAACTTGTTTGCGTAATCCAGTGGATGTTCATTTATTGACCTAATGGAATATTTCCAAGCAAAAAAATATGACGCTAAATTTCACTTCCGTTTATTATTTTATGTTAACGTAATATAATTGTGCGTAAGGGAAAGATACGACTGTCCATTGCAAAAGAATAGAAATGGTGCGCCGAATATTTTTATTAAGTTTCGCAGAATGTCAAATGTATCGAAGATATATTCGTAGAATCTTATTAGTTTTACTCTGTATGTCTGTCGGGCCGCCCGACCGCCGCCGCCGAACATTAAAAACTGATCATTTTTTTCCAGCTTTCCTGGGAGAACCGTTTGACTTTTTCAAGTTCTCTTTTCTCCTGTCGATACCTAAAGAGATGGACTTCTTATTTATTGCTTATGAGCCATATCGGACGGGCCCTTAAGGCCCTGCCGTACCTTTTATAGTCTATATTTTTCGCGATCTCTGCTGGCTAAACGGTTCGACTTTTTCAAGTTCTGTTTTTTGCTATCGATACCTAAAGAGATAAGCTTCTTCCCTATTGCTCATGAGCCATATCGATAGGACCCTTCAGGACCTGCGTAAGGTCCCGCGTTTCAGAA
>JAHZNA010004980.1:0-11384 GCA_027743935.1 Sinodicranocentrus sp. ZH6 | reverse complement strand
ATATCATTTACCATGCCATGCAATACTTTACTGTACAAAATCGTTTCGCATTTATAATAATATACTAGGTGTCATATCTTCTACAGACATTTTTTGATACAGCAGACGAGTTTTCCAAAACATTTGACGACAAGGTGTCATATCCGTCGTCATTTAGTCGTTAGTCAATATTTCAAGCTTCCAGGGGTGGGTGGAAATGATTTGACGACGAGGTGTCATCGTCAGTGTCAAAGACTCGTCAGTCAATCTTTGATCTGTCAGGGGGTCTCAAATATTTTTGACGACAAGGTGTCATTGTCAGCGATAAAGACTCGTCAGTCAATCTTTGATCTGTCAGGGGGTCTCATATATTTTGACGACAAGGTGTCATCGTCAGCGTCAAAAACTCGTCAGTCAATCTTTGGTCTGGCAGGGGTACTCAAATAATTTTGACGATGAGGTGTCATCGTCAGTGTCAAAAACTCGTCAGTCAATCTTTGGTCTGGCAGGGGTACTCAAATAATTTTGACGAAGAGGTGTCATCGTCAGTGTCAAAAACTCGTCAGTCAATCTTTGGTCTGGCAGGGTTACTCAAATAATTTTGACGACGAGGTGTCATCGTCAGCGTCAAATAGTCGTCAGTCAATTTCTTATATTATCGGGAGTGGATTCCAAACGATTTAACACATAGGTGTTATTCTTTATTTATATTTGTGCGATTAGCATACAATCGGCTTCCTAGTTATTTTAAAGATATGGCAAATGTTGTTGTTGGTAAGTTTAATTCAATATTTGTTGTTTTTATAGCTGCAAAGAAGACGGCTAAAATGCGTTTTGAAATTTTTCGTCAGTCATTATCAGAAGGTGTAGAGAAAAAACAAGATCTGTTTAAAAAAGTTGCCGAAAAGGTTTATACTTACTACATCCTGTCCTATATCATTTAAATTAAAATATGATATCTTTAAGACAATTCACTAATACATATTTTTTTAAAATATAGCTGGGAACAATCGATACTAAAACGGTGTCGAATTACTTTGGCCACAATTTTAAAGACGAAGCAGATGTGAGACGGCACTACACAGAAATTTTATTAAGACAGGAAGACGACAATGCTGTATTTAATGACGAAATAGACAAAATTCAAGAAGAAAAGCAAACAATGGAGGTATCTGAGGCAAACTTTGAAAAGGTATTGGTTCTGCTTAATAGACCTTGGGGTAAAAGAAGGAATAATTGATGCTAGCAATTATTATTTAATTTTGTTGGATATTATGACGTGGGTTTGCCTTGATTTGGGGGTTTATACTGTTTTTTAAACATGATATGGCAAATTTGTTATTTTAAGTTGTTCATTTGTACTTGTTATTTATAAGTATTCTTAACCGTCATTAACTACTAATCGTTTATTGAGCAAACTATTGAGCAATGGTTAAACTACAGTGGATTTTTGTAGCCCATCTAAAACATTTTTTTCATATACTTTGTTAGGTATATAGACCTTAATTGTTAATTGCAAAGTTTGGTAACAAATATTTTATTGATTCGAATTTTTCAAATTTTAATTATTATTTGGTTAAGCCTAATCTGTATTGTTCGTTGTGGTGTTTTATTTCTGCTGATTTAAAATTTTAAAGCTTTAAATGGTTGGTGTACTTAAATTATGTTTTGGAATGCAGTCAGGTTAACCACCCGTTTGACTATTTGACCTTTTACATTTGGATGTATACACTTATTATGTATTGTTACTCTTGATTACCTAAATGCCATGGCTTATTTGTCAAAATGTTACATACAATGTAAAACATACTTTAAAAGTTGATGATGTACGATTTTTATGTTCGACAAAAGTGTATCAAATATACGATATTTTGTAGAAGAATTGCAAAAAGCTTCAACACGATTTGCGTAGCGTTGGGTTGTTTAATATTGCATTTTACATTAAAAAGATCAGGTTGGAAACTTAAAATAATCGATTTTTATCTAGAAATCCTGTTGTGTGCATATTTCATAAAACTGAAGAGTCAAATACAGAGACATGATCATATCATCATCATCATTACTTAAAATGTTATTGCATAAATCCACAATATATTTGACGACGAAGTGTCATTTGCTTCTTCAATTAACTCGTCAGTTGTGGAAACATGAATTAATTGTACGAAAGAATTAACTTGTATAAATTGTTAGCATTCGCGAGCCATGTGTCGGGGTTACGTCATACAGAGGTATGTTTGTGTAAATGTACCCCAGGAAATGTCATGATATTAGGAGAAGGCATACCAAAATTGCAAGTACTAGTAATAAACCAAGCTTTTCTTGCTATCGTCAGAGACGCGTCAGTCAGTTTTTGAGTCTGCCGAGTGAAGCAAATAGTATGACGACATGTCGTCTTTCCTGTCGTCATTTAGTTGTCAGTCGAAAATGAAGTCTACCGAGTGAAGTTAATATTTGTACGACAAGTCATTCCTGTTAAAGTTTCGTTATCCGAATTTTTTTTGAATTGAGGAATGGCCATATTTATTTTTCAATACTTTAGTCGGCAATATTATAGTTTATTTAAGCTAAATTATCTTTCAGTGTTCAAATGAACTTAGTTGTTGTTGTTATTCTCCAAATACTATGTATTTGATGGTTTTTTACGTTCATGAGATTTGAAGTTAAAGGTTAAAATACTAATACAGATTTTGTAATTGAAACTTGGACCAATCCAAAATATTAAGGTTTTTGATTTCTTTGAGATGAATAATCTTTTTGTGACTAGGACTAATTAGTGGTGGGCTGGAACTAAAATTGAAGAACAATGGCTCAAAATCCTTTTGTTATAGAGCTTGTAAGACTTTTAGGTGTTCGTATATAAAAAGCAAGGTTAAATTGTGAATTTGAATGTTATAAAGTATCAAATTTATGAATTTTTAGATTGTAGAAAACTTGTGCAAGTTCTTGGACAATCAAACTTTGAGAACATGCAGACTCCTCAATCAACAATGGAATACCATACTTGACAAAGCCTTCCTTAAACGTTGCGTTATAATTAAGGTTGGTAATTTGGAACATGCAGGCGTGGTTGGGAATCATCAAACTTCCATTGCACACCTTCTTGAGATAGCTGATGACATGGAGCATTCAGATCCGCTAGCAAAGCTGTTTATGCGTTGTCAGACATTTTGGTTGATGGAACATCAAACACTCTCAATTAGACCTTATTGTCACTATTTCTTAAAAAGATTTGGTCAAACGATAAAACATCTACGCATTTCTAGCATTTGCTTAATTGAAGGAGTTGAGGATTTTGTCGCCCTAGTTTCTTGCAAATTCACACCAGTATTGGAAGAACTAAGGATTGAGTTTGGCGATAAAGTTTGGAAACACGTTCCATTGTCCTTTGATCCATTAGAGAAGGTTGCTGTTACAGCAAGCGTGAACAAAAATTTGCGTCTACTATTTATTAGAACTACCAAACCTGAGATTACTTATGCTAGTGTGGAAAATATTCCTTGGATGAACATCTTGTCCCTTTATCCAAATTTAAAGGTATAAAAAAGATTAACTACTATTTTAATTTGGTTTTGTCTACAAATTTATTTAGTTTGTAAAGCACATTACTTCATCACTAGGTTTTACGGTTGTCCGGTTGGCCCCAGACGGTATTCAAGGAGGTTGCTGCGGCCATAGTCGAAATGCGAAAGTTGGATGAGCGTACACTTGATTTAACTGGAATTTTTTTTTCTGAGTAACAAAGATAATTTAATGACAATTCATGTACATGGTTGAACTACATTACAGTTCTTAAGAAGTCATTCTCAGTGTAAACAGGCAAGGAAAAAACGTCACTTGATGCAGGGATTTACACGAATTGAATGTTAGCGGTGTCCTGTCTTACCCATGCAAATCCCCATAACAAGTACCATTTCTTCCTTGCCTCGCACCAACTAGGTGAGAATAAAAGCAGCAGGACTTACAAAGTAACATTTTTATATTCATAGAGCTCCAGAAAACTACAGAGAATGGACAACCTCTGATATTGGTATTGCTCATTGTCAGGACGTAACTCATCTTTTGAATACCGCGGGTCTTCAATTAAAGTATTTTACACTGGATGATTCTGTAGGCTTGTATGGTCTTGAGTTCATTCGTAATCAGCAAAATACTCTGCAAATGATTCACTTGATTTCCGAAAACACCAACCAAAACTGGCCTGTGATGGATTGTCTTGTATATTTGTACATCTTGAAGACCGCGAATTTTAAATTCCTAAATAACACTCCCAACCTGCGCGAACTCCACATTGGACTACGATCTGGTTCGCCAATATTATGGCCCGACACCCGTCTTATTCCAATGTTGTCCCTCTGGAAGTTTAACATGATGACAGATGGATTGGTTTATGATGACGTATCTGCCCTATTCCGCTGTATGCCTAACATTATTGTGCTACACATGCACTTGAAGGACGCAATTTTTCCATTAGTATGTGAATACCTTCCGAATCTACGGGAAATAATAGTTTACGGTGAAGGTTTAAGCGATGACGGAGTAGTTGGACCAGATGATTTGGAAGAAAGTGGAAATTATTTCAACATTACAAACTTGAAGGGTAAAACAAAATTTTCATCTATCTATATTAAATTGTTGAATTGACAAAGGTATAAAATACATTTATACAGCTCTAGAAACGTTTAACATGAGCAGAAGTCCAGGTCTTACAGAAAAATCAGTGGTGAAGGGATTTTTGAAACTGGAACAACTAACTACATTGAACCTTAAAATGACATCTGAGGTGAATTCATAACTATATAATTGGACTTTAAGGTGAGGTTTGATGGTCAAGTGCTATGAATGTTTATATTATATAATTTTTCAGTTGAGCCCTGATGTAATGAATTCTTTGGCAAGCAAGCTCGCCATTGTTGACATTGTAGTTGAGCGGAGAGGTTGATATAAATGAAGTTACTTATATTGATCATTTATTGTGATGACAAGTTTATTTTACCCTTAAGTTTATATTGTTTACTACGCCATTGTTTATCAGTGTATTTTAATAGATCGACTACTTTAAATGTTCGTTCTTAGTTAAATTGTATCAATGTTTCTTTATCCCCGCAAAATTATGAAAATCAATTAATTATAAATTTCGCGGTTTGTTACGAAAGCTATTTTTGTATCATTATTGCATTACAAGTAAATCGTTAGCGTAAGTTTTTTAACTTTAATTTTAACGGTGTTATGGTAAAGTGTTGTATCTACTCGCTGACTTAATATTATGACTTATAACCATAATTACTTCTTTGTTGAGCTTAATGTTAAATTTTAATTTCGTTGTATACATGGTTCAATTGGAATTTGTTGGCAATTATTGTAGATTGTGTTAAGAGTAATAATAGTATATTGTAATAGTGACATAAAAGACTAACCTGTGTGTACATTACCACTAATATTCTAGGTAAATACAAAAATTGTTTGGTTTATCAACAAATGCGTGCAGAGTTGGTTTCTTTTTAGCGAATCATTATCGTCAATTTTAACTCCTATTTCTATATGTCACATTTTCGTCACACCTTCGTTAAGTCTTCGTTAAAGTTTTCAAAATTTTGTTACAGGCATTTTTTTATTTGGCTCATATTGGTCCTCACGTTTTTGTCAAACCTTCCTCAAACCTTAATCTAACTTTCGTCGTTTTGAAAACCAAATTGCTTCTGCCAACAGTTTCAAAAATAATTTGACGTCAAGGTGTCATCGTCGTTGTCAAAGACTCGTCAGTCACAAATTGTTTCTGCCAACAGTTCCAAAAATAATTTGACGACAAGGTGTCATCGTCGTCGTCAAATAGTCGTCAGTCACAAATTGTTTCTGCCAACAGTTACAAAAATAATTTGACGACAAGGTGTCATCGTCGTCGTCAAATACTCGTCAGTCACAAATTGTTTCTGCCAACAGTTCCAAAAATAATTTGACGACTAGGTGTCATCGTCGTTGTCAAATACTCGTCAGTCACAAATTCTTTATGCTTAGGGTCGAAAAGAGTTTGAATACAATAAATTTAGGTCATTAAATGCATCGTTTGGTAGGGAATTGAAAATATATGCTTGGTATGGTTGGTTATCGCTTAATGATTACGATATCCCTTTCCAAGACTTATCCATTGTCCATATTGTGATTAATTACATAAATTATTTTTCAGCCAAATAAAGTTGTGACTGCGGTCAGAAAACGTTGATTTTTACATTGCAACTAAAAATTTGGGACAGCTTGCAAGGTTAAGAAGATAATTTTGCAACCTTTGCAACTGACAATATTTCACCTTATCTCAATCAATTTTCATGTCTGTCGTTTAGTAATCAGCTAACTTTAAATTGTTCAAAAGTCAACGAGATATCCTATACGATTCAGTTTTTAATCAGGCCGTGCCTCAAATAAATATCAAGTTAGTATATTTTTGAACTTATAGATGATTGTTACTCATCTAGTACCCTCCGTAAATTCATTTCTTCAGTTTCCCGGCAGGCGTAGTTCTGACAGGCGTGTAAAGGAAAAAATGTCAAAACACGTTTCAGCCGCTTTGTCTGATTCCCAAGAACAGTGTTCAGCTGCTTGTAATGCATTTTACATGGAAATTGATAGAGAAATTGCCAGGTTTGTCATTGCAAATATGAATGCCTACACTTCTGGCGTTGAATTATGGAATCGAGTTTCAGAAGATATTCTATTACCAAGGGTAAGTTTGTAAATACTGTAATATTTTGCGTGTGTGAACTAGTATTTTGAAATGTCAAAAGCATACAAAGTGATTGAAGATAACTTCTAATTCTGGTATTTATGTAATAAACGTTTTTGAATCTTGCATTTTCCTCAAGTATGCCGATTTTAAAATAAGCGAAGTGTCCAAAGTAATTGCTTAGGTTAGGTGTCATTGGTCAGACCATATTTTTAGTGCAGAAAAGTGCTAAAGGAAATAGCATAAAATAGCGGTACATAGTAGTTAGTTCATGTTTTCATAATTTGTTTTTTTTACCAACAGGGCGTGACAAGAAATAACTTTTTAATTTATCAGCGATGGAACAACATTATTTCGAAACAATTAAATGATATGTTTGGAACAGAGAACCCAGAAAACCAAAATGTCGTGCCAGACTTGTGGATTACCCCTACGAATATTATAATTAAGGGATATTGCTTGAGCAAACAAGATGAAGAGTTTATTAAGACAACCTTAGAGGCTCCTTCGAATCGGAATGAAAACCAAAAACTGAATGGATTGGTCACCCATTTCCGTGAAAGGGTACGATATAGAAAAACGTGTATATAAAAAAAAATAATACATGCATCAATAATACTTGGTAGTATTATGAAAATAAATATCTAATTTTAATTGCAGGGTTTGGTTACTTCTATGGCGGAGATAAAACTTATATACGAAAAATTAGCTGATCGTTTAGTTGTTTCTTTTTTGAGTGGCGCACCATGGTCAACAAATACTGGTAGTGAGGAAACTGCAATGATTACAAATCAATTGGTTTCTAGCAATGACAAACATCTAGGACCACCTCTTTCAATTGCTGTTACCCGAACTAAACGAAAGTGTGCAGTTAAAGACCAAACTAAAACTAAAGTATCTCCAAAAGAAAGTAAGAAACATGTTAAGTCAACATTAATGAAAAACGAGGAGACAAATACGGTTCATGTACTCCAAAGTGACGTTTCAAGCAAGGCTGCCGATCAAAGCGCTACTAAGACCAATGACGACAATACTCAGTTGAATCATGACGATGATGGCGATATTCCTGAACTTCCCCGCAAAAACGAAGTCATATTTAAATCAAACAAACCTGTTCGGCCTTTTAATCAGAGCAATACAATTTTGAATGTAAGATTGGTGGTTTTAATTGAGCTGTTTATTGAAGCTAAAAACTGTGAACACATTTCCCAAATGTGCAAAAATGTCTCCAGAACAATGGTGAGTATAATTGGCTATGTGCTTAGCAAATGGTTTAATTTTATTTGTAAAAATTTTTGATTTTTTTATTTTATTTTGGTTGCAGAGGTTAAAGTATGGAAAAATGCTTTCTGAAGACTCTATTCGTGCCCACCATACACGTAACATACTAAGAAAGGAAGACAAAGCACTTGCTAAATTATTGCCTTATTATCAGTTTGATAAAGAGGAAGCTCTTTCCTCAATGACTTGTTTTAAACGTAAAAAAATTGAAGGCGCCTAGCTATTTTCAACAGTATTGTGTTTAAATAATTAAATTACCTTTACTCGTTTCGTTGTCGGATCATTAAGTATTTAGTGTATTGTTTTGAAGGTTCGTAGTTTCAGCTCGAAGGTCGAAGGCAGTAGGCTTAAATACGATTTCTAAATTAAATTTATGTTTTGAGTTTACTTGCTTGGATTAAGGTGTTATTATTAATAATATAATTTTTAGTTGTTGTATAGTTTAAGCGCTTTTGCAAATACAGATTTGGATTTCAGAATAAATAGTATATTTATAGCAAAAAGAGAATAACTGAAAAGACATTGGGTAATTCTGTATTGAATTGTGATTGATGCATGTCAAAAATCATTGCAAACAAATTTATCAGCAATTTTACAGTTTACAGTACAGTACATGGTTTACATAATTTAGATGGTAGGTCTGCTTAAACAATGCGTTTTGATATCTAATGTTGTAGAAATAGTTATTAATAGCATACGAAAACAGTCATTATTGATAGAAAACGAATTAAAATTTACAAATACAACGTATTTTGCGATAGCATATCTACTATTAACCATACAATAACATAAGTTTCTTTGTCGGATCAACTGCCAAGTAATCGTTAGCAAATGATGGCACACCATATTCTTCACCATGCCCTTGGCAGTCAAAAATTGAGGCAGCCCAGGGTTCTAAATAAATTGTGTTTTATTATCATTTGCCGGTCGTTATAATCTCCTAAGTCATATTTTGAAGATCAGGGGTCATCATGGGGTGCTTCGGTTGTAGCTTCGGCTTGTAGAATTCGGTTAAAAAATACAGAAAAGTGGGTATCGTTATAGATTGTTAGGGATAAAATACGAAACAGTACATTTTATTTGTGCAATTAATCTAGTGTATAATACAGTAGTAATTCAAGATTTTAAGTTAGTGCTGTTATGAACTTCGTTTAGATTATTATGCAAGGGAGTACGTGCATTTCTTGAATATGTTAAGGGAAATTCACTTTTGTTGAAAAATGAAACTGCTTATACGCACTGCATAAACATGGATGTATTCAGATGAATTTGTATTATTTGGCAAGCCATTGCATTTTAGATTTGGTTACTGCAATAAGTGAATGTTTAAGCCATCCGTCAAGTAAAATTTATTGAAAAATCCATTCGGAGGAGGTACTACTTAGGTCTACAGCGTCATTTTCAACAGTATCTTGAAGCAAGGCTATATAAAGAAAAACAAGTGTTTTTGTATCCTAAAAATTGGTTGGTTGGTATAACAGTCTTACCTTATTACAAAACACCTGAAAATGATTTTCGAAATATGGACAACCAGAATTTAAAATTAATCGCTGAATCCTATAAAGCGGTTTTCATGCACGAATTCCAATTTCAGGAATGTCCGGATATAACTGTGTTACTTAAGCGGGCTCATGAAAACGACCAAAACATGGCGATGGAAAAGTTTTTGCATAGTATTGCTTTGACATGTGTTGAATTAAATCTTAGAATTTAACCTTTTTGTGTATTTATGTAAGCTGTGATTAAGTAATTTGTATAATTTAGAATTGTTTAGCACAATTTGATAGGTATTTAAGTATCTCAGTTATAATATCAAGCAAAATTTCTTCATGTTTTTATTACGCTAGGATTAACTGTTTGCACATATACTAAAACAAAAGAGTACACAACCTCAAATTATTTCCACCTCGATATTATGGTTGAAAGTTAAAATTTTGCATATAAATTAAATATTGTGAATAGGAGTAATTTAGTTAATATAAGTACAGTTTAGCCCCATTGTCGTTAAGAATTCCCTGCATATCAGGGGTTTATTTTAAATTCAAGGTTGTTACTGAATTATTTATAAGTGATTCTAAGAAGGTTTTATCACAAAGCTATTAAAGATGGCCAAGGCTATTGCATTTGGAAGTTTAGAAGATAAAATATTAATGCAACTAGTGATTAAATATACAGACGAAAGTTCAAACTTACGGGACTGGCCTACAATCCTTCGAAAATTTAAGGTAAGATTCCATGCAAACATAAAATAAATTACGCAATTTGCAGAGTTACTTATGTAAGAATATTAAATTTTTAGACAGAGTGTCCAGAGCACAATCGGACGGAAAATCAACTTAGACAAAGATACGAAAATCTTTCCGGGAATTCCCAAAACACACATAACACTTCAAAACTAATCAAATTATCCGATGAGGAACCTTCCATAGAAATTTGGCAGAAACGGTTGTTTAAAAAAACAGCATTACGTACAGGCTACCCTAACGTAAGTACGGTAACATCACCTGATGTTATTTGTTTTTATTTATGCAAAAGACTCCTCTCAAAGAAAATTGGACGACACAAAGTATCTGCGATTTACATTTTATTTGAATATAACATTTATTTATGTAATGTAAACATTTTTTGTACTTATTTTTCAATCAGTATAAAGATTACACGAAAGCTGTTTTTCGGAATCACCAAAAACAAATGAAAGAGAAGGAAGCTGACAAGGGTGAAACAGAATTCATTGAACAGGTAAACATTTGATGGTAAAAAATATTCAAAAATTAGTTCCTTTACGATGGGGATTACATGTTAGTTGTTCTTCAACAGAATGCAAATACCAATGATCTCTGTGGATCTAACAAAAAACGAGATGGATCCTTTGCTTCAACATCCACGTCCAAAGAAATTTTGGGAACATTCATGGCCCCTAGAATTGTAATGATGGATGATACCTTACAAATGTCAAACATGGACGTCAATACGGTAATAATCATCTATCTATTCATTTATTATATTAGTTAGGTTATACCTTCAGTATATAGAATAACAGCTTAGTAAATAATAAAATTAAGCATAAATTACGTCTTCATGAAGTAACGTTAATACTATAATCGAAAATAATGAGTTCTCTGCCAAGAAGTTGCTAATATTTTTTTACGAGAAGGTGTCATGGTCAGTGTCAAAAACTCGTCAGTCAATCTTTGATCTGGCAGGGGGGCTCAAATAATTCTGACGACGAGGTGTCATCGTCAGCGTCAAATAGTCGTCAGTCAATCTTTGATCTGGCAGGGGGGCTCAAATAATTTTGACGACGAGGTGTCATCGTCAGCGCCAAAAAGTCGTCAGTCAATCTTTGATCTGGCAGGGGGGCTCAAATAATTCTGACGACGAGGTGTCATCGTCAGCGTCAAATAGTCGT
>JAHZNA010004979.1:0-11600 GCA_027743935.1 Sinodicranocentrus sp. ZH6 | reverse complement strand
TGTGTATGCACTTACAACTAAATGACTTGACCGAGAACAGTTAATTATTTCTTCAATTAACTATCTATTTATTAACAGTAAAATGTATTTACAGACATTACTTGCTCACGCGACACCCGTCTCTCGACTCACGACAGAAGCACACTCTCCCATTCTCTAAGACATACCCTTGCATTCTCTCCTGAACAAGAACAAACAGGATCGACAAAATGCCACGAGACTGACTGGTGCGCGGTGCTTACAAACTTGCACTCTATGCTACAGTGTACCTACACTTCAATCTTGAGCCATGGTACATAAAAGTTATGCGTGGAAATTTACAAAATAGATGTTTTAACATATTTGACGGTAAAAATACTATGAACTCCCACGAGGAACATAAATAAACATGGTTGTAACTGTGAATTGGGAAAGACGCACAATAAGGAGTTGTTCTTCTGTTGTTCTATGGGCTTCAACGTGCTTTCCTGTTTCGTTCAAATAGCTAGCTATACTGAGCAATGTATTTGTTCTGAAAAAGACTAAATTTCATTTTTAAACCCGGAGTTGACATAATTTTTGCATAGATAACTTCTAAAATAGTCAATGCTTCAGGATAATTTCCGCCGCATAGCTACAAGAAGGGCATAATTGTGTCTAACGGAGAGGAAGCCTAATTCATTTTTATAGTAGCTTTCTCATAATATTTAAAATCGTCCTTATAAATTGAATATGAAAAATCATACTTGCCCATTCTCCGTGCATGGGCTGCTATCATAAATAGTGACCGTTCTGTGTGAAAATGTCCCTCGCCATAAATTAACTTACTACTTTCGCATATTTTGAGACCTAATTCTAAAGTCTCGTTGTGTCGTCCTAGCCTCCCAAATACCAAAGCGATTTGTTTTTGAACATCTATTAAAAATTGATCAAAGTTTTCAAGTGTTTTGCACTCTTCATCCACTCGCTAAAACTGATAAAGACTAGTTTCGTAGTTGCCAGCAAACTTGAAGACTACGCCTAGGCTTAGTTCGAATTGTAGAATACTCTGGATATTGACAAGACGACAGCTGTTCATTTCATTTTTCTGAACTATTCATTCCAAATTGACAAGCTTCATTGTACCTTCCAACGTCATATAGTGTATCCAAAATTATATCTGCAAGGTTAATGTATTTACAAACTAAATAAGACAAAGATTCTGCATACTTCCAAACGGATATGGCATGAGGTACGAATTTCTCATCGAGGCATTTTTCTCGCAACTCCAGAGCCATAGGTATTGTCTCATTTTCTTTTCCTGTGCGATGCAGTCCAATTCTCACAACTTCTTGAACTAATCTATGAATGCTGAAAATACTTTGACTATCTTTGGCAGTCATCATGGAGTATTTTTCAAGAAGATGAACAACCTATTTTACCAAACTGTCTGTGGACCTATCTAATTTAAAAAACGAATCCCGAGAAATATCGTCCGCAGAAAAGTATACCGCCATATGAGATATTTTCACAGCCAACTCACCACATTCCGGAGTCTGGATCGGAAATTTCCCAGTCTAAAAGTTTACCGCTATTAATCTCAAACTCTTCAAGATACCCATATGCTGCTCATTCGATATGTAAGAAATAGCCTGGCAGAGAGCAAGTGGGAAATATTGCAAACGAGAAACCAGCAGCTTTATACTGTGCTCATATAAGTCGCCTTCAATTTCTAGCCCAATTTTCACAAATTCTATTGCCTCTTCCTCCAAAACCACATTAATCACTAATTTTGTCACAAATTTCCCCCAGTCTTGATGTCACGAGGTCATCAACACGTATGTATCTGAAGAGGGTGTCTTTATGAGGCAAAAATTCCTGATAATATTTGTCTTTCTCTGCATTATCGAATATAAAAAGAACCTTATTTAGGAAATAATCATAACACTCCTGTGCAACTATTCTGATATCCTTTTCTTTCCCGACAGCATTTTTAGTGGGAATGCCCAATTTATCTGACGACAATTTAAAAAACGAGGACCTCATTGACTCTTCGCTCTCGGCATTTATCCAAGCTATATTGTTATCATAATGAGCTTTGTAATCTTGAGTATACTTCCTAGCCAACTGTCTTTCCTATTCCTCCTAGTCCACTAACTGACGTTATGTGGGTTATCACTGCCCACTTGCTACTTTCATTCAACAATTTATGCAACTCTACTAATTCCTCCTTTCTTCCCACAAACAACGGGGTGGGGTCTTGTAAAAAACAAAAATCGCTGTGATTTTTGTGAGTGAGAACTGCCAGCAACAGAAAAATTATATGGCCTTTTTAATCTCCTCATTGTTCCTGATGTTTCAGGTACTTAACTGGAAGGTTCAGTTCTTTCAGATAACACAAGTGAGCTTTCTAATTTCGCGTTTTTCTCCTCCACAAGAATTAGGGCAAGGTCGGGTTGATTGGTCTCCTCCAGGAGGTGGATAAGAATGTCGTAAGCGTTGCATCTTGTCTTGAGAAGCTTGTACAAATATAGATTGCATTTGTAGCTGTTATACTTTTCGTTTTTTTGTATTCTTTCCTGAAATTCAAATAGGTAGTAGTTATTTTACGTTATTAAAAAAAGCTAAATACCGATACAATACAAACTCCTCGAGCTAAATATTTGCCGAAAAACCCTGTAAAAATGCGGGGCAAAATGTTTTTGCTCACACAGCACATCAAGGATTTTGTTTATAGCTTCCTCTAGCAAATACATCCAACAGTAACATCCCAATAATGGGCAATACCGACAGTGTCCCTGTAAGTTCTCAAGGAAAGTCTTTGACACAGTTTGCCTACGGTGATTCTCGAGCTGCACTAGCAACACAAAAGAATTTCCTTTATAACAAAACAATACATTCCCCGTGCTCTCCCAAATCACCTCATTGTGATATGCTATCGCAGGTGAAAACGATAAGGCACTAGATTTGCAAAAAAAGTTTGCAGATGTGATGGGAAGAATTGTGTATTCCATTCCAGCCGCAGGTCACATAAAAGGTGGGGTTCATTACGCCTTGGGAGAAAATGTGGCAAGAGATGCTGCAATGAATGCTGCAAGTAGATCAACTGGTGTGATAGTCGGGGTGTGGGTGGTTTCGTTGCTGGCGGACCTGTAGGCTCTGTGGCTGGAGGCATTGCAGGTGAGTACACATTTACGGCAATTTTACTCTCTCTCATATGCTGAATTGCGATTCAACAGGTGGGGCTGCCATGGACGGGATTATTACCGGAAGTTAAATGATCATTAAAAAAGACGCAGCCCAACCGTACGGTTATGTTGCTGTTGAAAAATACATCGTTGATGCTGTACAACAAAATCGTAAGATTACTTTGGAGCAAGGCTTTGATTACGCCATGATGCCTGTGGGCGACGGGATCGCAGGATACACTGCTGGAGAAACTATTGGTAAACCTCTGGGATTGGATGTGGCTAAAGGAAAGATTGTTCAGTTACCTCCAGTTGGGTCAGGTTATAAGCCACAGTCGGTGGTGTCCGAGTTGGGCGGAAGTTACACGAAAAACATTGGACAAGGAGTTAGTGCAGGAGTTGCATCCAAAGTGAAACATGCAGCTGGTGTGCTATATGATTTGATGAAAAACTAAATTGACCGTAGTATGTCCATGTTCAATAATGGAAATTATATTTTTTGGGATAGACATAGATTGATTTTTTGTTTCTATTCTTAAAGGATTTGGTAAGAAAGCATTGGACAACCGGTCTAGTCAATTGAACCTAAATAATGTAAAAAGTGGTCCAGAACGCCTAACAGAATTTGAGGGGGAAGTAGATACTGCCAACTCGAGCAATTATACTAACCAACTTAATCTCAATATGTACGGTGCGGTGGTGGTTAAAATTAGAATACCTTTTAAGACGGAAATTTGATTTTTTATCTTGTATAAATATAACTATTTACTACTTTACTATGAGCACATTTAGAACATTCGTTATTTGTTTTTAATATAATAATAATAAAAATAACAATAATAATAATAATAATATTTCTAGAAAAATTGAGTTTCATAAGTTTGCATTTTATTCAAAACTCGTCGATCGACGGTTATTTTACTTCACGGAGAAATTAGGAGTATGAGTCTGAAATGCGAGATCGTCATAAGATTTAAAAACATGCCTATGTAATTAACTTAAAGACGTTTGGAATATAAACAATATAATAAAAATCCCGCAATAAGTGGCAATCAACAAATGAATGACGGAATGAAATGAATATAATAATTGTTACACAAATCTCCAATTACATATGTTTCGAACCAAATGAAAGATGTGTGGAGTTTTTAAATTTTCAGTGAGAACTGATTTGCTTATAGCTTATTGTTATTACAGGAATGCCATCAAATAAAGAGAAACATGTGTGCTTGTAATTTATTTTCCTTCCAGCGCAGTTGCTGATGCTGCTTTGAATTACAACACATTTGATATGCTGATTTAATCAATTATAATTAAATCATCCGTGGATTAACAACAATTGAATGGGACAGACTTTTCCCTTCGCGACTCTACAGTTTACATGAATCCCATTTTCTCTCTTGTCGTGGCGTCATACAGTTGGTGAATTTCAATTTGTAAAGAATTAAAACTGCTGGGTCAGATTCAGAGCTTAAAACCGTTTATTTGATCATTATGGCTCTTCTAATAAATATCTTGACAGTTTTTACTGCGTTTATGCTTGCATCGCTCAGGACTTGAAAGGTTCTCTGATTCAAAGTAAACTTGATGGAAAGGTAATTTCGGCTACTATAATTAAGTAAGATGTGCATAATTCACAAAATGACCTTTAAATAACTAATCACAGCTGCTTTGCAATTAAGGTTTTAACAGTGACCAAAATCCATATTTCACCCTCAGGACCATAACAGCGATTTGGAGTTTCCGAATTAGCTCGCAACAGCTCTCGTCCACAAACCAGAATACGAAGGTATTTAATACATTTTCCGAACATGAAATTGAATTTAAGCGAAAAACTGAAGGAACTAGAAGGAAATTGTGTATTAATAAGATTCAAGCAATTTGCTAATCAAGTGCAAATTTGTTTGCATAGGGACTGAAGAGAACGTGGGCGACATATGGCCAGAAGGTGACGTAGGACAGAATTCATTATGTACAGGTTTACCTTGCGACAACTGCTTTTCATACAGCTACCTATATAATTTTAGAAGGGTTACAGCCGACGGGTCTCGCCTCTTGGTGAGATTGGATTTCTTTGAAGACGCTGAAACATGTCTAAACAACCCGGGGTAAATTGACGTGATCGACTTAATTTTTTTGAAATCTTTTGTGGAAATTCCATTATTAGGGTTTGTATTAAACGTTTAGGAATGAAGAATTTATCCCCAATGAGGAATGCAATGAAAATGATCCAAGCCAACTATGGTACTATAGTACATACAACAGGACAACGGAAATGTCTTCAAAGAATGAATCAAACACTGAAAACTCTGCGGAAGTTGAAATTGATGCATTACTTTTTGCATAAGAAGCCACCCTACCAACTTCACTTACAGCTACTGTTTAAGATAAAGAAAGGCATAAAATAATTACATGAATAATAGATTTTTCCTGTGTAAATTAAATGTGTCTAGAGTGTCACATCCTTGCATACCTCCGCACACTTTGCTTATCTGTCGCCTCACATGATACTTATCATAACGACTTCCAGCCGCTTTCAAGGAGATCACTGTATCATCAAAAAATATAATTTCTTAAAATACCACATACTAATAATCGACTTGTTCTGTTCTCCTGTATTTGGTAGGGCAAACAGTGGAAATGTTACAGTTATTTACATAAATACTCCTGTCTCTAATCTGGGACAACGATCTGGAACAAATTTTTGAATGTTATTAAAGATTATTATACGTTACATTCATAGATTAAATTGCACCCCAAGGACTTATTGTGAGTTATTGGGGAAAAAGGTCAAATAGGATGCATATGAAAAGAGGAGAAAGGTCATGCCACTTGTTGGCACTAAAAAGTTCCACGTATTTGACCTTTGAATCGCTCATTGCACTCAATTTTACTAATAGCACGGTGAAAGCAACATTTTGGGGGATTTTGATGACGACAAAGTTCGTTAAGATTAGTGTGGAATGTTCCACTATTTGTAAATTATGTTAATCCTCAAGGTTGAGGTTGATGTATCTTATATGCCACGTTGACCAGACTCATGTCTCTATGTCTCCATACCAATTACTAGGTCTACTCTTGTCCTCTCACACCGCATATAATATGGTGTACTTGTATCTACTCTTCAGATCCATTTCGTTCTTCTGAGCTTACACATCTCAGAATAAACCTGTACTATACTGTAAATTCACACCTCGATTCTCAGCACTTATTCCACAGCTCTATGACGAGCTTCCACAAACAATTAGGAAGTTGGGAAAAGTTTAGAAAGTTGGAGAAAATGAAATTGAATTTCACTATCTAGGATTTCAAAAGGAAATTTAATTTTGTTTCCCAATTTCCCGAATGCATTTTTATTAAATCGACTCGACAGCCTGTCGCTTTTATTTTCAATGTTTTATCTCAAATATTTAGAAATAATCTTTGAAAAGATCTGATTTGATGTGGTGGAATGACGTGCATGTGAGCTTTCCCTCTGAAAAATGTAATCAATAAGTGTAAAGTTCAAACTCAGTTAATAGTTTTGAAATTAAAAAGTAAAACTACGTCGTCATCCGAAGCATAGCTTGTTCCTCATATCCAGTATTCGTAAGAGTTTTGATTCATTTGGAACTCTGTGTGTGGTCTGCTACAGCTTGGGCCAAGTTTTGAAGAAAAATAAAATGCTTCCAAAATTATTCAACATTGTTTGCATTGGCTTTATGAATTTTGCCAGCGTGATTGGTTTCTGTCCATTTGAATTTGACTACAAAGAGGGGAAGTTTTGTGTACGTCAGCTTCCCTTTGGGAAAACGATTGTTTGGTTGTTATGGATGGGATCTTATGTGGTTATCATTCTTCCAACCAATGTGGTGGAGGTGGAAACAATCAGGAGGCAAGACTTTCAACAATGATGTGACCTGTAACTGCTTGGGATGTGTAAAATATTTTGCAAAAGCTATAGTCCGCAAAAGGGTCCTAAGTTCGCAAAAGTCCTAGCATGTTGGCTGTAATCGTGTTTGCAGGGATAATTTGGAATGTACATCAGTTGTCTCAAACATTCAATGCGTATCATAAGGTTATCAAGGATCAACTCAAATTAAATCAAATTGTCCGCTATTAAATTATGCTTTAAATAAATCCGTAATTTTATTTTAGGAAGGTTCATGCCAAACTTTGATGTCGAGTCGAGATTGGAAAGTCGTGAATTCACAATTTCCGTGATTGTTTCCTCCAAGCTCTGCTTTTCAACTGGAATAATTATTTTCATTCATTACCTCATCTTTCCTCGATCTGCCCCTTACTTCACGTACAGTCTTGAGGATTACGCGTTTACACCGGAAATTTACATTTTCAACGGGCTTATCATGGTGATGCCAATTTTGGGGGCGTGGACGATCTTTGCTAGTCTGCTTGGCTACACATTTACCTCGTTTTTCTTCTTGCGACCAATTTACAAAACTGAACTGAGATTGGGACTGGCTCAGAGGAAGTATGCTTCTTAAGCAATGCTAAGGCATGACCCGAACACTTTGACAAATACTTGGAGGTCGATCCAGCTCTGACTCAGGATTTTCAATGGAGCCTTTTGGGACGTTGTTTGGTTCCGTTTCAGGTATTTCTTACGAATCTCAATATTTTTTGTAGTGTCGTCACGATCCTGTGGTGGGGGCATTTGGAGCATACAACTCACTTTCTCATTCCAATTCCAATCACGTCATTCACATCGACATTCGGCTGGGCGTTGTTTCTCACTCAAGCTGGACTTATCTTAAACAGGGTGAGGCGATGGTGAGCTCATGGGGGAAAGTGGGAATGTTCAAGGACTCAAAAGCAGCAAGATATATGAGAAAGTTTGCAAAATCCTGCAGACCCATTTCCTTTGGATGTGAAGGCTTCTTTATTGTAAAACCCAAGTCCGTCCTTGTTTATTTCAGGGGAAATATTCAAAACACGTCTAGGGTTTTGCTTAATCTCAGAAAAGCTTTTGGTGATAGATTTATCGATTCGGAATGAGAAGTTTTAATGGGAAAAAGCTTTTGAGGATTTTAAAAAAATCAATGCATCATACTTACTCACATATCATCATGTTCATGTCTGTATTATTCCTCACTGCTTTAAAATATGCTTACTTAAAAACTGAAAGCGTTGTTAGGAACAAGGGAATAAGAGTTAATAAAATACAAATCCATGGATTTTCCTTTTCTCATTTTCATGTCAACATGCATTGTAATATTTAGGCATATATACTTGGATTGTTGTCCGACTGTTTGTTTTACGAAAAATATTATATTGTATAGCAAATAATAAATACGATAAGACGAGTTTGGTACATACATGAACATATATAATCAGTTGTCATTGATTTATTACAATCTTTGTACAACTATGAACAGTTGGCTGTGTGAATAAAAAAGATGACAAGTTATTTACGGGGGAAAAATTGATTCACTTGTCACTTGTCCTCGTAAAAATAGGAATGCATACTACATTTTCATTTGAATTCATGAAGCGACTTTAATAATTCATTCGATTTCTGTCCGGTTTGTGGATTGGGAAAACGGGGATTTTCGAGCGTAAAATAATCTTCTAGGCGTAAGCACGAGTTCTTGTAAATGTAAGTATGATTCATGCCTACACCCTCATCATCCTCATTCCGAACAATATATTATGCTCACCCGTCAAGCTAAGGATTTCCAGCAATATATTTATTAGATTGTTGTTTTCTTGTGTTGCCTCATGGGGGATATTTTTATGTCAATGGCAGTTTTGAAAATGAACGATCATTCAATGTATTTTATTTATCTGTCATTTTCGGCTTTTTTAGATTGCTTTATTATTTATGAAACTGGAGCTTTCAATCAGTCAACTCTGATCATTTTCAACAGTATCTTTTAGGTTGCTTTAAAATTTCAATGTATTTTACTAAAAAAAAGATTTCCTCCTTCAAACCGTCTTCACAAAGCTTACACTCTTTTGCATTGTTACTTTCACTGTGTTCGGGGATGAGCTTCACCTCACGGCTTACTTTTTCGGGACAAGTAGATTTCATCTGGATGAGGAGAAAGAACTATTGTATGTGAATTTTCGGGGACGGATAAAGTCGTTTTCTTTCTTTCTAATGCTGGTCATGTACGTGACAATGTTCATTCCTCATCAGTTGGCGAAAACGTGGAAGGGTGGAGATTTCCAGCAGTTTAATATTGTAATGGTCATGTGGCTCTATGCTCTCCTCGGGTGCATTTTGGTTGGAACGGTTATTCTTCAGGAGGAGGATGTGTGCCAGCTTTTTAATCTTCATTTAGTTTACGTCAAAAACTCTCGTAAGTTGATTATATAATTATCATAATAAGTTTCTGTTATATGGCATCATTTGACGTTTCATGCCACAAACGATTATATATTATATGTAGCATACTTTTTCTTGAATTAAATACTTTCAGTGCGATATGTTCCACGACATGATCCAGACTCTTCTCGTGAGAATAAATAGATGCATATAAGATGATGATGTGGACGTGACTGATTTTCTACGTGATTGGATCCCTGTTCACTTGCCATTTTCTTTTATACCCTCATTCCGCCGCTCACCTGACTTCAGAGATTGATCCGAAATGGATGCACTGAACGATGTACTGAATGTACGCGGCTGCAATGTTGTGGTGTGGCATCATTTGTTAGCATGGCTTTTTCGGCATTCCTCTTTTTCATGACGCATGTGGTTCCCCTTCATTCCAAAGAGTTTCGAGTTGGGCGATCTTTTGGTCAGAGGTGGAGAGAGGAGCTGAGGTCGATTAATCACTGGCCGCTGAATTATCGCTGTGAGGGTTCTCCACTTCCCCATAGAACCCTGTATGTTAGCGGTTACTTATAAGTCTCAGTCGGCGTGTCTGCTCTGCCTTGTCACTAGCTGGTGTAGAAACCGGATAGGTACAATCTATTGTACACGGAGAAGAGACACGACCAAAATCATTCGGGATCTGACTGTCATGTCACACACATAGATTTTATTCGTCATCGTACGTGCTTAATTTTATCCCTTTTAAAAAGGCGAATTAGTTTTAATTGTTAATTGCGGAACTGTACAATTATTGTTTTGTCACTGTCAATAAACTGATCCGAGAGTTATAATAATTGACATTGCGCCTAAACTCACTTTTATTTTAAGTGATAATAATTATACAACCCCTTACACCGCTGTCTGAAGTTTTTGACTTGTATACAGAATCTTACCTTAGCTTAGCTTTGGGCTTTATACCAAGTCAGGCGGTGCTTTTGAGTCTTGCTTTGTTTTGCATTACAATGTTGATCCGGAAGTGGGACAAACTTGACCTAACCTTGAGTTGCATTCTAATTTTTATTTCTATATCGGCAGCGGCTGGGTGGGGGCTAATGCTAAAAATACTTGGTAAAGTGAATACCTGGAGTAAAAATAATTTGAAGTCTTGGAAGAATCATAACTGGGGGAGAAGGTTAGACTGTAAATATATGAGCAAATTCAAGAAGTCTTGTCGACCCCTGAGTGTTAACAATAAAACAATTAAAAAATGTTTGCGAAATATACATAGATATGTACAGCATCAGTGTTGATGACTATTTTATTTTATTCAGTTTTCTTCTCAGTATGTAAATTAAAAAAGAACATTTTGCAATCTAGGTTAATTGCAGCATTAGTTATACATTAAAGGAATTAGGAATTCAACTTTTTCTTCTGTTTTTAAGCTTGTGTGAAAGACAATAAAAAGAAAAGTTTGGTGCCAAAACAATAATGGTCTCTTTGTACTTTTGCATGTCCAAATATAATTGTTTTTCTCTCTCTCAATGTTCTTTAGTTATTGTTCCAGGAAAGAAAGGTATTCAAAAACAAATTAAAGTTGAAGCAAATTACGATGTACCTTTCTGAAATTGAAAACAATTTTTAAATGTTAGTAGCTAAATGAAATGTTGAAAAGTTATTGACAATATTCCCCATATCATATTTACATCTAGCGTTGACTCTCAAAAGTTAGTTTTATTTGTTTAGTTTTCATGAATACGTTGATCAGTCAGCATTCAGCATGTAGATTTTTTATCTACATGAATACTGGTAAAAAAACTTTTTTGTAAAACAAATAAAATAAAATTTGTAAAAGCTTCATCAAAGTATAATTGGTTGAACTTGAACGAGCAAAAAAATTGAGTTAAATCGGCAATTCCAGAAATCAGAATTTTAGAGGGGTACATCTCTAGATGAATTTCAAAACTGACGTGTGTCTTCAGAGCAGAAACTGGACGGGTTGGTTAGTTAAGAAGAAAATTTTGATTGGGAAAGTCGTCGAATTTTGAAAATCTAGAAATGTTCAATTTAAAAGTTGTAAAAAGCCTGGTGAAGGTATCTCGCCTCGCCCATTTGTTGGGGGCGGTGCCATTGCGCTACGAAAATGATACAGGGCTCCTCTACTTCACTTACTGGGGAAGGATCAAGTCGTTCTTGAT
>JAHZNA010004978.1:0-12999 GCA_027743935.1 Sinodicranocentrus sp. ZH6 | reverse complement strand
TGTAAATATCAATTAAACCGTTGAGCGTTTGGGGATATGGTTATCACCAATGGATTCCTCATCACGAAATACATTAGAAAGCACTAATCTCCTTGACAATGGAGTGTCTTAGAAGTCTAGTCTTACTTGTGAGTTTTTGCAGTTGAATTTACTTTTTAGTAAAATTTGTCGATTTTTATCCTCCAGTTTTGTTTGTAGAACAATCAGATTAAGTAGGATTTGATGTTATGAAAGTTGGCAAGTAGAAAGTCGTTTTAGCTTCTCAGGCTCAGGTTACATGATACAACACATTTTAAGGAATACTTGCCCATTTACAAATGGAATGGGGGCAGCATGTCGTTATTGCATTCAAGCTTAACTTGCTCTAAATGTGGGAGTCGGGGAAGCGGATGCTGTTGTAATTGTATAGTAACTATTCTTCGTGGTTGAGTTTTCATCCGAAAATAATAAAGCTTAAAATTAAAACGTTCACATTCCGAATGAGAAGCAAATACTCTCGTAACAGAACAATACTCGAGAAATATATTCACACAAATAAGTTTTGTCGAGGGTTAGCCTCAATAAACCGAAACTATGAGACTTCTGAGTATTCCTTTTAAAAGAAAGAATCAATTTATGTAAGGACTAGATGTTCCGAGCTACAAAAGTGTTGGGTGGAAGGGGGCTCACTAAGGATTTTTTTTGCAAGCTTATTTTCATATTTACTTAAATAGGCACCTGTGAAAGCATTTAAGTTAAATGATTCAAGTCCACTCTCACAAATATATACAACTTCATTACGTGTTTGTTGACACAACGAACTCACCAAAGTAATTCCACTGTCAAATTAATATGATAAGAAGGGAGCAGAATTTGGCTTGGTTTATCTGATTGGTTATCTGTGTGGTTTACTTCCACACAGTGTGTGGGAGACACTAAGCCAGTCAAGAAAACTAAACATGAATAGAAAATAATTTGGATGGAGATGGAAGTAAAAATCTGGACAGAGCGTGATGTGATGTTACTTGTTGCTTTCCATATGATCTGACTTTGTCCTTTTGTAAGGAAAATCCATCAGAGAATGTCAAATGATAAACTATTACGTAACAACAACAAGTAGAAAAGCAGGAGATAAATGCACAGGGGAAACCATCATGCAACCTCCTTCAGCTTAGTATTCTATTCTATTGTATATTTCGACTTTCTCCTTTCATTCCTTCCAGGGATATACTTTCACAGTCGCTAATATCGATCTAGTTTTCAACTCATAGGATGCATATTATGTGGTGCTTAGCTTTAATGTCCAACAGGTGCTTTAATGTTCCTTTCCTTTCCTTTGTCACTATTTTGTTGCATGTTTGGGAGAGGATTTTCCTCCATATAGATCATCGAAGGAAGTGGATAAGTCATTTATTCCTGTGCCGACTGTCGACTTGTCTGTCATCTGCGACGCTTGAATTAAAAAACTAGAACAAATGAATAGTTGGCAACCTAATCGTTTTCAATATGTATATCCCCACGCTCAGCGTGAAGCAAAGTTTCAAAATCAGTGACTTTTCGGATGCGAATGAATCTCGCTTGCGAAAATAATACAATGTTAGTTAATTGTGGCCTGTGGACTGTGGTTGAACACGCGGAGCACCGCAAGAGAATGGAGTGCAACAGGGAGCGCTACGATTTAAAAAATCCTCTGCTTATGTTTGAGTAAACAAACTTTTCCTTGCTCGGTTGTGTTGTGGGTTACCTCATTTTGAAGTTTTACTAACTCCTGTCTTATCAATCATTAAAACTTTAATGCTGGTTGTCATTAAGATTAAAATTATTAGATAAAGAAGATCTTCAAGGTTTCGTCAATAATTGGAAGAAGGCATCCCATCTATATATCCATCCAGTTGCCGGTGCTGAAACAGTGCCAGTGTAGGATGTCCTTTGCGTCTGATTGTGAGACAGACTCTGACAATGAGTTGTCACAGGAGCAGGAGGAAGGTAACATGTTTGATGTTTTTTTTGGCTAGAATTCGAATGGAATGTGTTCATCTTATGATTTATAATGAAGCTTGTATTGTAAAAATGTGGAGGAGTCAGGAGTTTTTTTTATTGTAGTAGTACTTCTTCCGTAGTTTTGTAATACTCCATTTTTAAATTCTAAGGAGAAGTCAGCAATATCGTGGAGATTTTCCTTTGTGAAAACCTAATGTTTTCTACTGAAAGATCTGAAGGTGAAAATGATGAAGGACTTTTAACAACTGATGGGCTTAAAATAAAGCTGAAATTATGTGAATCCTTGGATATACGTACGCACGAACTTTTTATGAGGAAAACTCTACCACAGGATTTTAAGAACAAATTAATGACCACTTTTGACGAAAGTACTATTTAAAAATATATGTCAGATTGTTTTGACGTGTTTAGTTTAATGGAATTTTTTTGAAATTTTGAATAGTTTGTGTGCATTTGGAAAGAGTTGACGAGAGCATGGTTGAGAACATTCAAGTTCAGGTTCATGGATTTTCTAAGGATAACTTTGAGCAGCTAACCTTGGATAAACCAGGATTGAGGTTAAGGCTTCAGCTGTGTTTCTTTAAGAAGGAAAATCGCCAACGGTCTGTCCACCCATCTAATTCTTTTGCTTTACCGGCACAGTTTTTTACAGGTAAAATAGAAGATTTTATTAGTAAATTAAAATTAACAACTTTATCAGTTACCGAGTTTTAGAAAATTAGAATTTTCCCCCAAAAAATCAAGAGCAACCACTAATTTTATGGAACGTTGAGGACATTCAATTCAGTCAAAGCAGTGCAGGGTCGACGGAAGATGGCTACTATTTTGAAAAGTTCAAATGCATCCGAAACATGCCATATTTGCACGATATAGTTGAAAGGGAAAAACCATTCCCGTTGTTCAATGGAGAATACGAAGATGCTGAAATTTGTGGATTAGCTACTGTTTCCATTTTATTTGACCCTCCACTTCCTGATATTCCTTCTAATGCGGTGGAGATTTATAAGAAAATGCTCGAGTCCAAAATTCACTCTGATGTCATCATCGCAGCCAGTGATGGAAGTACCTTTCCCTGTAACAAAGTATTTCTTGCAGGTAATAGATATCATGTATCTTAAATATTTGGTAAAATAATGAATACTTTACAGTTGACTAACTGAATAATATTTTGTTCAGCACAAAGCCCTGTATTTGCAGCAATGTTGAATGCTGGCATGGCGGAATCCAAAGGCAACCGTGTTGAAATCAAAGACATGACCGCAGGAGGAATAAAAGCTTTACTGGATTACATTTACACTTACAACTTGAAGCCGGCAAAGGAAAGTTGTGAAATTGCTCTGGAACTACTGCGCGCAGGTCACAAGTATGATATAAAATCTCTGGAAGAAAAAGTAATCACCATTTTCACAGACAAGAAATCCAACGGGTTCACCTTGAACGATGCATTTAGCCTCTACCTCTTCGCTAGACAGGTGGACTCTATGAAGGAGCTAGAGTTGAAAGCTGCGTCTATTCTTATTGCGTAAGAAAAACTAACAAACCGTAAAATCCGTTATCATATTTATGATTGATATTTATCTTCGATTCAATTAACACCTCATATGTGATTAAATAGAAAACCTGATGAATTTATGGAGTGCTCAGCTTATCAGCAAGAAAAGGAGAAGAGTCTTGGTTCAGTTGCGAATGTTGTTGAAGAACTATTTTGCCTGACGGCCCGAAATAGTAAACGATTAAAGTTGTCCATTTATTAGCAAGTAGTAAGACTGTATTTGTTGTAGGTAGAAAGAAGCAGTTCTTTTGTAAATGAAGAAATTCAAAAATGAGGTAATTGTTCATTAATTTATAACAGCTTAGCTTTTAAAATCAAATTTTCATTTTATTAATTTTAATTTTACTATTGTCATATATTTGTTATTAGTGAGTTCATCATTTATTTTACAAAAATTCTTACTTAATACTTTGTCAAGGGTAAAAAAGTGTTCATGTAACAGATAACAACGATGTCAAATGATAAACTTTGTGAAAATTAGCTAAAACAATTAAGTGGTAATAATATCAAAATATCCCTTGTCATAATTTAATTTAAACACTTGTTCACCCTAACTAAATACAATACAGGATATATGTTAATACAGGTTTAGCACGATACCGGCTAGATTCGAGTTTGCTAGGTGTTTTCTATAGCTTCTCCATCTTTTAATTGCATAATGTATAAATTCTGTAATTATAATATCATTCATCCATGGGGGTATATGTATAGACTTACAATTAAAAGGTGTCAATTTAGACTACAGCTTGTTTTATAAGAATATCGAATTCTGTTTTCACCAATCCATGTATCGCGTCAAATGCTCAACATCTATTGATTGCTAGCCAAATTCGTTGAACTTTTCTAACGGTAACAAATAACGGTTTTGAAATTTCAAATGACAGCATATAGTGTGAAATATGCTTATTAAATTTACGTCGATTGGTGCATTTAGTTTTTTGAAAAGTTGCAGTTTTGACCATAACGGCCAAATCATGCATTTTCTAAAAGAGCCAATTTTACGTAGTGGAGCTCCTTCCACGAATCCAATGTTGTGTGGTTTATTATAAAAACTACAACATTGAATTTTTCAAAGGATATCATGCAAGAAACTATTATTGGCGCAGTATTAGCTGTGTAATTATTTATTTAGGATAGAATATTGATTAGAATGTAAAACTAATATAAGTCTGAAGAAAAAGGTTTTTATCATGCATCCATCAGGCATCTTAAATTGCACATATAAAGGAAATCGCCAGTTTCTATAAGAATGCCCAGAGATTGAGATTAGCTAATTCGCTCATATTTGCTTGCAAATAACACTATTGTTTTTATTTTCCTTGGCCTTTATTTCGTCTCCATCTCCAATCAATATTTGCTTTCTGCTCGACAAGGGAATCTTAAGTTGCTGGGACACGGCACGGGAGAGGGATCTCTTTACCCCAAAAAATAAACTACAAGTTTCCACATCCCTACTTTACCATTTAAACTGTGTGTATAAACCTCCTTTAGTTACTTAATGGAAGCACATCCTAACAGCATTATTTAATATGGTTTATCTCCGATTTGCACCGAAACATTTGTAATACACTTCATTTAAGAATGAAGAAGGGGCGCTGGCTGGCTCACGATCGATCAGTAGGATTTATTGCTTCATAGTAGACTAAAATGGTTACACTCCTCCAAAAAAGAGGACTCTCTATCTACTCCTTTTTTGAATGCAGAAGATTGGGGACTAGACAAGGCGATAGAGGAGTCGTTGTCATTTTTGAATGTGCAAAGAAGAAGAAGCGAAAGTCATGCCACCTCTACTACACAAGAGAGAAAGGGATCTTACCCCTTAGAAAGAAAGGAGTTTGACTCCCCATTCAGTGGTCATAAACTTCCTCTGCCAAAGGTCAAATATGGATTGAGCAAATCTGCCGGAGATTCTGGGGATTCTGGAAGCTCTGGAGATTCTGGGGAAGACTTGAGACGTCCGTTTCATTCCATGTCGAAGCTCTTCGAATTAGAAGCAGATGCTGGTGGCTCCTTATCATCTTCAAAATGGTATCGACGAAAGACGAATGTATCTTTTATAAGGCGAAGTTCTTCATCGGAACAGTTACCATTTGCAAAGCGGCCTTGGAATTTGAAGAGTATAATGCGCTCGATGACTTTACCTTTGGGCAAAGCTTTTAATAATGTGAATAATTCAAATGAAACTGACCTTACAAAATCCTGTGCTCCAAAGGAAGAAAACGTAGACATCGCTGGGACAGCTTCATTGTTGTACCAGGAAACTGTAGGGATACTCGCGTCAGCTAATGATAAGAACGAAGTTCTCTGGAAAGAGCCTAATTTAAAAGTGGCCAAAAATCCATGCCCACTGTAGGGATCTCCATAAGAAAAGGTATGCTATCGTTGACGGCCTACCGGATCTGAAATTAACAAGCGGGTGATATTGATAAATTATCAGTACATAATTTATTTTTCCCAATGAAAATGGGCTTCATGGATTTCAAAAATGCGTATCGTCTTGTCTCTTGGATGTTATTTTAACAAAGGCGATTTCTTGTCAAGTTTTTGCAAATCCGACATAAGAAAGTTTTTCTGAACTTTAGTCGTAATCTGTATCGCACAGGAATAACTTTGGTTGACGACCAAAACATTTGTAAGGTGGATGAACCGATGAAGGTAACGTTCCAGAAATTGATAACCTACAAGAAAGGAGTTAAGGGTGAGAGGTTAGTTTGAAATACTTTTTCTTCTTCCTTCCCCTGTTTCAAATTTATAGCAACCCCATTTTAATTAATAACGTCATATGTATCAGACTAGGCGAATCTTATATATAGAGTGTTCAAATGAAAATAAATTTCGACAAAACCCATTTATTTATTTATTAACTTTCAGATAATCCTGGATAAAATTATACACACATGTTAAATGGGAAAGTAGGTATGTAGAAAATTCTAGTTGATTCTCTGGGGTAAAGAGTTAAAGAGATCCCTTCCCGTGTCGTGTCCCAGCAACTTCAGATCTTCTTGTAGAGGAGAAAGTAAATATTGATTGGAGAACAAAGACAGTGACGTAGTTTGCTTTGCTAGGAGGTATGAGCGAATCTCATTTTCAAGGTTTTCTTATAGAAACTTATGATTTCCTTTACATATGCATTTGAACAAACACGCAACAATAAAAACATTCCTTTTCAGATGTGATATATGTTTCACATTTTAATCAACATTTGATCATCAATAAATAATTACATAGCTAATACTGAGTCAATAATAATTTCTTGCATGCCCTTCTTTGATTTTTTCATTGTTATCTTAATTAGGTTTATTATTTCAGGAACGTAATAAGCTTAGCTCTTTATGAAGTTAGTCATTTAGTGTGTCCTGTTCCATGTTATCCCTTCAAAGTCTAAAGAGTTAAACTCTTTCAACGGCTTTACCAAACATTGGGGCTGGGGACGCAAAAAAAGCCCAGTTAACTTCAATTAATTACTGTGCAAACTTTTGGCAGCCAACATGGTATAATTGTGATTTTTTGTAGTTTCGAATTCGGCTCTATGGTTTTTGTCTTTATAGGAAAAAAGTACTTTTCATGATAATATATGATTTCTCTACTAATTGAAAAAATTAAATGCCATGCAAAAAAGTTGCTTCAGGTAACCATACGGCATTTTAAAGTTGTTGGCCTAAAAAACTTTATCCGTTACCTCTAAGCAAATAATTTGGTAAGTTTAGTAAAACAACTAATGGCGAAAGTTTTACTGCCCACAAAAGGCCTAACTAATACAACATAGTTTCCAAGTAAGGTAAACCCCTCATTTTAACTAGAAAGATAAACCATTTAATTACGCGTTGTGTCGCCACTTTAAATAGCATAGAATTTTATAATAATTGTTTGGACGAGAATAATAGGTTTCTTTTCCTTGAGATACATAAGTTTCGTATGGAATTCATAACATGGAAGCTATAAATTTATTTTGAATTACCCTCTAAACTTTTCCTTAAATTAAAGACTGGCTTTTTATTCGCTTTAAACTACATAACCTCGAAAAGAAATTACTACTACTATTGTTTTGCCGTGTTTCTCTCTCAGGCTGTTCGACTTAACATCGGGGTCGTAATGTTTATCAGTATTATTGTGGCGGCGGTGGTAATTTCACAACTTCAAAATGGCTCTTCTCAAGTCTTTTCTGGTTATCAATTTGGTGTCTAGCGTTTACTGTGATAAGGCAATCCGCCTAGAAAATCATTTTCCCCTTTTGGTTCAGTTTCCAGAGAAATTTGTTTTCTACTTTTATTCCTCACTTCAGGATTTTGATCCGGAACCTCATTTTCAAAAAGCTACATTCACGAACACGACTTTTAAAAAAGTGGTTCCGTATGTAAATAAATTTTCCAGGTCTACACCCATAATATTTGTTTCATTTGGAGCCAGCGAGGAAAACATAAAAGCCACATTTAAAAATTTACTTGGTTACCCATACACTCTTGTAATATTTCTAAGAAAAACGATCTGGAGTAAATCCCTCGTAGAAGAGTCATTGAAAACCTGGACATTTAAAGAATTTCCTTGTCTCAAATTTATTTTCGACTATAATCTCTCCAGCTCAAAAATAACTCTTGTCTGTAGTCATTACTGCATTCCAGAGAGAACTTCGATGACATCAATTTCCTCGACTGACATTTTGGCATTCCACAAGAAATATTTCCGGAATGCCAACGCCAGGGAAATTACCTTTAGTGTTACATACTTTTGTGGAGAGAGTCCTGTTCGACAGCACCATTGGAATAATATAATCCACAAGAGAATTGATTGCAATATTTTGTCCATGATTCCAATTGCTTTAGCTGATGTGCATAACTTCACGATTCAAATCGTTCCTGTGAAAAACCGCGACTTTCAAAACCAATATTTTTGGGGGTATGCATCTTTATATGCAAAGGATTTGGATCCGAATCACTTCACTCAACTCTATTTCTACAAGTTTATAGCTTATCAACCCTCCTACTGTTTTGAGATACGACAACAGGAAGTATCCTCAGGTCACCTTTTTTCAGTGTGGATCGCCCCTTTTCGAAAGAACGTTTGGATATTTCTAATAGTACTAATTTTTGGGGTAGCTGCAATATCAACAATTCTCACGACGAGGGGGACGGGGAAAGCTTTGATAACGTCTTATTTGGGGGAGATTCTTGTAATCTTATCATTGACGATGAGGGAGCCCTCCATGATACCCAAGTCAAAATCAAAAGTTTACATAACACTTGCTTTTACTGGGTTCATACTTTGGTCCCTTTATGAGAACAAGATAACCAGCCTGACCACAGTACCTGAGGAAATCCAGACCTTTCAGAGTCTCAAGGAAATGATTCTCGACGGATATAAAATTTGTTGGGATTACAAAGCTCATAGGACAAGACCGGAAGTGAGATTCAAATGGGATTTTTTCCAGCATGGGATTGCACAAAGGGTCCATGAGAGCTTTGCAAATTTTCCGGAGAGCTTGATGAAAATTATGGAAAACACCAAAAGAACCAAACTCGCTGTCCTTGAGGATGACCAAGTTGCCGAAACTAAAACGTGGGCGGCTGAAATTAAAATTCGAAAAAAATTAAAGAAAAAAATTAAATGCGCTGTGCTCCCGCAACGCCTGGATTCCAACATGAATTTTTATTACTTTAATTTGATTAATGGTCACTGGGTGAGGAAAACATTGAGAGGAATATGGGAATTTGGATTTGACCGGAAATGGGATCCAGAGCGGAAATCAAAGGAGTTAATTGTGTCTCGACGGAAAGAGAAATTCAGTGAAGGACCAGATGTTATAAATTTGTATAAATTACGCATAATCATTTTTTGTTTTTTATTATTGCTTGTACTCTCTGGAGGAGTACTGTTCCTCGAGAAAGTTACTCTTGTCAAGTTCAATATTAGAAAAGCATTCAACATTTTAACCTCCAAGTTTCAATTTCGGTATAATAGGATGGCACAACGCTTAAAAAAAGATGATGGGTGAGCTAGTTATTAACTTAACTAATTTACAGTGGAATTGGTTGGTCTAGCTATTGGCACAGTTGAGGTTTGAAGAGGAAGAAGATAAAATTTTGTCACTTTGTTTTAGCCCTAATGTCATAGTTAGTATTAAACAACATTAATATACTTTGTTATATAGCTTGAGTGTAATAAAAATCCTCGAGAATGGAAACGCGTACGTTAATAAAATCATCTTACTTGCCGTGTACATTGAAACCACCGTTAGCAATGATACTGACCAGCCAACTAAAGACCATCGAATTTTGTATGGCTGCTTCCTGTACATACCTTAATATGTGGCATAAAAAAGTATCTTGGATTTTGCACAATTCTGTGATCCACTAGAAGTTTGTCGTAAGATATATTATGCAGTTGAAAAAATACATGAAATCTTGAAAACAGTACCTCCCCCCAAAAAGTTTCTATTTTTGACAGCAGAAATTACCCAAAACAAACTACAATTTATTCACAGGGTCATATTAAATTCTGAAGACAGAGCTTGTAACCAGCAATTTACAATCAAACCGAAATGGGAAGGTGATTCAATCAAATGCACTTCAAAAGTTTAATTATTAAAAGTAATGCTCTCAAGCAATTTCATTTTTGTCTTTATATTCAAGCCAGAAATTCACAGCTACTTTTATATTTATCAATGAAAGCAAATGTTCTCGTCCCTGCATTAGTGTAAATAGCCAATGTGAATTGGAATTGCTTCGTATGGAGAAAAGTTCATTCCAAATCTCTTCCATTTATTTGCACTTGTTACTCTGCTACACTGTTTATTTAAAGATTTACAATGATAAAGCCAACAAGCAAAATTATTTGATTATGAAAATCTTTTACAAAATCACGCCAATAGGAATAAGCAGTATTGTAATTTTAAGTAATATAAGATGATTTACAATTATTATTTTTCGGGCAAAGCTAATAATTATGAATATATTGGAATTATTTTGCTTAAAGTGCTTATTTCTTGAATGTGAGGAGTGCTCGAAACGTCCCTCGAATTATAGCCTTTAAAGCTTTTAAAAAACTTGTCTTTTTAATTACGTAAACTCTCCCGTACCCGAAATAAAATGGTTTACAGGATTTGACAAACTTTCGCATCTCTTTGTTTTTCCCCTTTGATCCCCAATCCTTATTTTTAATCGACTTCAAAATCTTCTCCCCTTGAGAATGAAAAGTTCCTCCAAAATTGAGAAAGATTGTAAGGAAAAATGTCGACCATAGAGAAATGCCGACTCCTAAAAGAATGGTGAAAGTGTCCAAAGAGTGAGCATGCCTTATCAAACCGAAGTTACAATAGAGGATAATGTTTGTGGTGATGGATTGCATAGGAATAATAAAAACTCCGAGAATTTCTATTGAAAACATTAAAATAAGTTCCACTTGTCGATACACCCTTCGAATGTAGTCAAACTGGCGTACCTTATCTGAAGACATTTGTGACCAAAAATGGCGTCCAGGTTTCCATGGATAGCAGATAAGCTCGTTGGTGATTATGAAGAGGTAGATGCAAAGGATGAACATGAAGAGATTCCCGATGAGAAGGTTTGCCCAAACAGTAAATTCCAAGCTGATCCAGAGAACACAGGAAATGAAAAATAGTAGTGGATTTGAAGATCCTTGAGAAGCAAAGTAGTAAAGGTGGATTGGATGAGAAGGAAAAATAAACACATGACAACTAGCTAAAATTCCGAAACCAGGTAGCGAGATGCAGAGAATTGTAATCAAAATGTCGAATATTCTGTTGAGGAAGATCACGTCCGGGTCATATGTTGGGAGATAATGACGCTGGAAAGTTTCCAGAAACTGGAAATATCTCGTGAGAAAAAAAGAAATATCTTCACTCTTCCAGAGAATAAGGGAAGCGACAATTGTGCAAAAATAAATACAAGCCATTGCTGCATGAATGAACTGAAGCTCGGCATTATTTTTGTGACTGGATTTGTTAAGAAGAATGACTTGAATGGAAATGAAAACGGAGTAGAAAATGGCCAAAGAAATGTAGACGGAAATGTAGCGAGCAAGACTTTGCTTTGTGGTGTACACTAGCTTCTTTTCTTTGTTCCAGAGGAAGGGATTAGCTCCTATTAGGGAGGTGTAAGAGAGGGTCTTGTGAAGCACTTTATAAAAGTGCTGGCTTAACATTGCTCAGCTTAAGATCGTTTGGAAATACTTGTAATTTAAATGGAGCACAGTTGCAGGATGAAGAGAAAGTAGAAAGTCACTATAGGAGAGATAGGCAGGAAGTGAAAGCTAGCTGACTCACTCAGTAGAAGGTGGTGGTGTGTCGTGGAAGAAATGTCATGCACGTGGAGCTTCTTGAGGTTGAGTTTCATCAATTCCAAGGCCAAGTATTGAATATTTAAATGAAAAATCGTAATGGATTTTTCTAACATCAATGCACGCGCACTGGGCGGACAATGTTTTCTTCTTTAGATACTATCCTGAACTGAAGGCGTATCAAACCTTTTCGGGTAGTTTTGAAGGTCGTTTATCATTCTTTTAGTGTGTTAAGAAACAGGAAAAGTAGTAGGAAAAAACTGCAGGTTTTATTTTAAACTCATTTTTGTATGTTTGCTGAACCCCGGAAAAATGACATGTTGCTGGCTGGCAACTCACAAATAGACGTACCGTTGTCGGCTCGGAATCAACCGGGACAAGTGTATTCCGATGGATTCCACCATGGGAAAAATCGTGGTGAAAACTGTTTTTCAGAATGGGCTCTGTTTAATTGTTATTAAACATCATCATATTTGTTACCATCTGGTAACTGGTAACCTCGGAGTTAGTTTTTTTAGTAGTAACTAGTGGTATGTTGTCGTCTTGGACAGAGCCTCGAGTACTTACTCTGATCTGGTGTCCTCTTGGCAATGTTTTTGAGTCGCAGCCAGTGGTCTGATTTTTGTCTTGGCCAGTGATTTTAGTAGTTGCTAGTGCCCTGGTGTCATGTTGATCAGACATTTGAATAATAGCCAATTGATTAGTGTCCTGAGGATTGAGTGGTTGCCGATGGCCGCTTCTAGAGGTGTCCTGTCCCCCTCTATAGACTTAACTAAAATTATTTTTGATTGTACAATTCTTTGTTTTTATTCAAAAGTGTTTCCCTAATAAATGCAAAATACCCGGAATGATTCCAATGGGTAAAACTAAAAACACAAATGGTAAACTGAGTCCTCCCTGGCGAAACGTAGTATTAACTGGAATATCTTCTAAGATTTCCGAATATTCGCATAAACCCTTAAGCAAGCCATCTATCCACGAAAATACACCACTTTCTTGGAAAGTTTTTACTCTAGGATACAAAATACTGTTAACACAACCTGTAAACACAAATTTATAGCCAGATGAGCTTACGAGGGAACACGTTTTGGTGAAGTTTAAATTAGGCCAAACGAAATATTAGTTCTAGTGTACTTTATGGCGTAGATTACGAATCTGAAATCCGTTTTCTGTAA
>JAHZNA010004976.1:0-26727 GCA_027743935.1 Sinodicranocentrus sp. ZH6 | reverse complement strand
TAAACTGTAGATGCTACTGCATCTGGTTGTTTTCATGTCGCGGCGTAGCATAATATTCGTATGCGTATTCAGGCATAATATTGCAAATGCACTCATGTAGCATAATTCACACACATGTGAATGTTCGTATATTCACAGTCAATAAGATTTAATAGTTTTCGCTTAAAATTGCAAAGGAGACCGAAAATAAGAAAATTATAACTTATGTAGTATCGAACAGTTGTAAAAAAAAGTCTTTCACACTTCACGCAACGGGTATCTGTTATACCCACAAAACGAAACAACGAAATACTGGTTTTTCAGCTCTCGCTTAAAATGTAAACATCTCACACCTTCTTCCAGTAGTAGTAAACCTCTAGTGGCTTGTTAAACCGCCAATACTTGTCACAAATCTGTCCGAGCGTTAACCCTGGTGGGATTTTGATAAAGCTCCCGTGGGGATATATCCATATCGTGCAGTTACGCAGTTGTCCTTCATCACTTTCACCGCCTTCCGAATCCAACGCCAGTCTCATTCCCAGATATTTACGCAAATGGTCAACCTGTAAACATTTGTGAACTTTTTAACTGCGTCTTTCTAATGATTGGTTAAAAAAATTATGTGCACACTACACAAAAGAACACCAAAAATCATACCGTAGCGTTTCCAGACGTTTTAATGAACCTAGTTTGAATGTGCTCTGTGGGTAGACCAGCAGAAGCAGGTTGTCCTGAAGAACCTACTTGCATTTCTGGATGAGGTTTAAAAACTAGTTCCACCTCAGTCACCTCATCTGAAACGACTTTAAACATGGACTCAATTAATTTAATGTACACAAATGCATTTACGCCCTACAACTAATATCCAGTTACCAGAAGTATTCGAAGAGTTATCACCGACGGAGTCCGCCCTGTTTGCCCCTTTGCTGACAACAGTAGAGGTAGCAACGTTAGTAGCAATGGTCCCGTTGTTACCAGTTGGTGGAGTAGCAGGCTGGTTCTGCGAAGGTCCAGGTCCTGCAGCTGGTAAGTTATTAGAAGAGCGGTTTGCATCCTCAGACGCGTTCTGACTGGCGGGTAACCCTGCTTGACTCTGCCCTCCTGGGATCACCCCAGGAATGTTGGCACTCTCAGCGTTACTTTCAGTTCCATCATGGTTACTCTTTGCGTTTGCCTTAGCTATCTGTTTCCGCATTTGAAACTGGGCCTTCATCCCTTCCTCGATGGAGGTCGCCAGTGCCAACTGGTTGTGAGATTTCGATAAACTTGCTAGAGCCTTTTGCTGCTGTGCTTCATACTCATCTCTGCACATCCCAAAAAGTCAATTATTGCTTTCACCAAACTACTTGAACCGCTCATCAACTTTTCTGTAACTCACCTAGAAGGGTAAATATTTGAGATCAGCATGTCAAAGTTGGGGTCAGGTCTTAAGGACCGTTTCGAAACCAGCTTCTTCCTACATGTTGGACACTCTTTGTTCCCAGACCGGAGGGCTGTAATGATGCACTCCGCACAAAAACGGTGCAGGCATTCTAAACAAGGAAAAAAGCAATACAATAAAATTGTGCAATACAGCAAATAAGTGTGCAACAAGCGTTTGAAATCCCACTGATTCAAATCACAAACCTTTAGTGGTCATAGTCTGATGCAACATATCAAGGCAAATTGGACACATCAGCTCAGAGTGAAGAGCTCTAGGGGACACTGCGATTTCCGTGTTATCTGTAATAGCCTCTTGAGGAGTACGCTGCAACTCATAGTCAGAAAGTTCCCATGTTTTTGCTGTTGCTGGAGCTGCTGTATTATTAGGAGTCGCTGCTGCCACCGCGTTTGGACCTCCTCCACCGCCGCCGCCGCCAACACCACCACCTCCTCCTCCTCCTGTTCCTCCAACTGGAGTACTAGGAGTCTGAAAATTTTCCACACACATCTAAAAAAATAGTTAAACTCTTCTCACTAAAATATATGATTATTTCACTTACACCAACACCAGCCATAGGCATTTCGAGTCAGTGTTGAGGTCTACCCTCCTCCACCAATGCTTATCCTACCCCTTGGTCAATTTTTTTCTTCAAATTCCTTTAACTTTGGAAATTTTCATGCTCTGCAATTTGGGACGAACGCTGATCACAAAGATTTTTATTCACACCAAGGTTGTATTTTTATTCAGTTTCTCAAAACAAACAAGTATTTGAGGTTTTCCAAAATTTTGTTGACGACAAAAACAAGATTTTAGGTTGTATGTATACCTCACATGAGAAATAAAAGCAGCTGGCTGGTTCTTGCGGAAAGCGCTAAAGACAAAAATGCACCTCTCACAAATACAGTTGATACTGCTGCTGCTGCTGGAGCAGAAAAAAGTGCATTTTCGTGTGTGCATAACAGACAACGCTAAATGTGACAGGAGCTCACACACCTAAAAGCGTATGCGTTACAAGTTTCTTTTCACAGGAAGTTCTGGAGATTCTTTTAATTTTCAGTTTTTATTAGAGTATGGTGATTTAGTAAAGGAGTTATTTCGTTTACTTGGATTTTCGTGAGGGCTCTCACTAATTCACTGTGTGAAATACAGTGCATCAGGAATATTAACTGATCTTTCAGCAAAACATAAAAGTACAAAACGGAGGGATCTTATTTCCAGTGATTTTGTAAGTAATTTAATTAAACATGCTTAATTGATCCAACATTGAATCGCAATCTTGCTGTGCATATCGGTTCCCTCAGTTGTCGCAATTATGACTCGTCATCATTTGGAAGAAGGGACGCATTTGTCATTTCGGTTTCGCTTATTATTATAGGACAAGTAGGGAATTGTAGGTATAAGGATTAAGGATACAGCCAGCTGACGAACTATTTTCGATATTTTTTGGCATATATTGTGGTTGATGTGATTAAATGTTTTATACCTGTCATTAGGAATTACAGTGCATCGTGACAGGCTCTGGAACATGAGTTTACGTAGGACATATATCATAATTTACTCGGTGCTGTGGAGAAAATATAGACATCCAGTTGTGATGCATGTAATATTTACATTCGAGAGCGGAGGGTTTGGGTGTGCTAATGTGTTTGTTTATCAAACGAGCTTTTATGTACAAGTCGTAGTAGTTGTATACATAATATATCCTTTCTCTGGACATTCAGTAAAATCAGCATAATGTTAACGTGAAGTGAAGCCATTTCATGAGGACGAAGTCTGGTTGTCGTTTATTACTCGATATATGGGTTTTGGGTATCAGAAAAATTAACTTAAAAATTTGCATTTACATCCATCGCCATGCATTTTCTTATGAAAACTGTTTTGCACTGTGAGTCCGATGTGCATATTAATATTAAATAAATTGGCAAACATTTAGTTGGATTTATTTTTATTTACATTTTTTTTAGTAACGAATGATGATTTTATAATTCACGGTTGCCACTCTTAAGGTTAAATACTACGCTGTCTCCCTTTATCCATTAAGATAGGTTTATTTCGTGTGATTTCTTGCATATAAAGGTTTCATAAATATTTGATGGCAAGCTGAATGTATCTCTGCATATCACTGACACGGAGCACCAAATATTTTATTATGTCAAATGTTTTGAGAGCAGAGTTTCCGGTAGTTTCGTAAGATTAACCGCATGGTTTACGTTTAGAGTTGCGGAATCTTTTTCCTGGTGGATGATGATTTAGTTTGACGGAAAAAGCATAGGTTGTGTGGCATAAGGGCTTGGTTTTTCCTATCATGTCCTTCCATGACACATTAGTATCAATGGTATCATGACGTAAATGGAGTGTACGTCATGATTAATTTGTAAGTTTATTGTATGGTATGGGTCAGTTGACTTATTCATCTTATTCTTGGTGTTTATCAGTTTTGGGAATTTGCATGAAATAATCAGAATCAGACCAGCTCACTTTTAAGTGCTCAGCTCAAACATGCTTTTTGCCATCATTTGATTCGTATAAATCTTTGGAATCAGTTGGACAATTCTTTAATTTCAATACTGTTTTTGGTATGATCTTCTTTTCGTGATAGTGATGTGATTTAATACCTGCCGTTTTATTCCGAGTTTCGCCCAATGTAAGTCTGTATGAATTAAATACATTACCATTTTTCTATATAGTTTTGGTATGTTGTGGTCTGTGGTCAGTATCTAACAAGCGAGAATTGTCGTATATAATGTATATTGGTTAAATGAAATTCACTTGTTCCAAAAATTCCAATTCTGAAGTTCCATTCTCTCGAAATATATGTCTCTGCTGAGCGGCATTTACGAGCTCTCAAATATTCTGTTTAATTCCATGGTCCGTGAGCATTTCACATCCGCTTCATTCTGAGTACGCGACTATCGCTGCATAATAGCAGAAATCCGATTGCACCAATTTTTCTTGCTATAAAATTCAGGCGACACAATGCCCCGTGTGTAGTAAAGCTCTTCAAAACGGTTCCAGTGTTCTCCGTTGTTGCTGTAAATAATAGAAACGCGTGACATAAACCAAAGTTTTACCGGACTACAACGTTATATTGATTCTTGATTAAGAAATAAACGCCACAATTACCACCCATTTCAAAACCCTAAAACACGCCTGTTTTAATAAATTGTAGATGTTTTAGAATTCACACAAAAGTATTGTGTCTCAGGAACATGGTAATGCACCTAAATTATGTATTTTCATTACTGATACATTTGGGGATTTTTTGAGAAAAGTAGGACAGGATTTGCATGCATGTTCAAAAAAAGTTGTTGTCCACACGGAATTGTAAAAAAACACATAAAAGTGTTTATTACAACGACTAGTAATAAACCTTAACCAAAAAAAGAATTCTGGTTTTAAACACGCATCTGTAAATTGGAGAGAATTTTAAACGCTATTGGATGTATTGTTGAAATCTTTTATTATTATTGAACACTTTTTGAGTTGAGGCAAAGTTGACAGCAGTATACAATGTAAAAGGCATATACATATAGCATTTCGTCGTATCTAAAAACAAATTTCCTCTACGTACAAATTCTCTACTGAATCGCATAATTGAAAGGCAGAAAAAACAAGTCTATCACAGGCTTGCAGCGCTAAAAACCACGAGGGTTTTTGATTATTTATTTATTTTATTGCTACAATCCATTCGTTGCAATGCAGCCTTGAAGCGAAAGCGAGTCTGTTCGATATGTATTTTTTGTGATAGGTTGCTGAACCTCTAACGAGCCCAACTAGAGCTTAATAATTGTCTAATTGATCCAGCCAATACAATAATATGTACACACACAGTTAAATTAATGGTTTGTAAATTTTGCATGGGACGATGACCACTGGCATGATGTTAGTCACAATTTAACAAAAACAATCCATCCACATACAACAATTGACTAGCTCAGTCACAGCAGCACCACAATATAAAAATGACTCACAAAAAATCTCGTTTTAAATACGCACTTAAGTAGATTCTCATGTCATTCGTTGTAAATGTGTTTTGACGTTTTGAGTCCACAGTTATAATGGATCCGGAGAAATCCGCACTGAAAAGTGTGTCAGAAATGAAACTGTCATAAACAACGCTAAGGTGTACGTGTAATTTGACGTGAGGCTGTCGACCGAGTTGACATTGTGACAGACGAGTCCGTCCCTATTCTCTTTGTACCCTCGTTTACACTTGCAAACGGCAAATTGCTCCGGTTTGCTCTTTTTATTACTCTGCTTCTGCATTTCGGGAATTGGCTCTACGATCATGCACTCTGCTCTTGCATGGCATTTGTGGTTGTACGATAGTCTTTCGTAAGCTCCAGGGTTTTCTGTTGCGTTGACGAACGGGCAGTGGTGACCTGGCTGTTCGGGATATATGATAAATTTTAGCATTTAAAAATGTTGCAGCTTCATATCAGTTACAGCCATTATTGTTGTGTAAGGCCTTGATATCAACTACTCATATATATATAATGTATACCTTTCTTCTGCACTCTCCGGACTGCTCGTCATAAGACAACGAGCTCCTGATGGGACACCCGCAGAGGTTCCCTTGCTGATACGTTTGGCAGTTCAGTCCTTTACTCATCTCACACTCTTCTGAAGCTTTAAAGAACTCATTAGGTCCAGGTATTTTACACTTTTCACCCCACTTCAAGCCCAGCTGAACGCTGTACTCTGTACTATAGTCGCATAATGTCAGGACCCACACTCCTACCAGAACAAATGTGGTTGAAGTACTTGCTGAATGTTTCATTTTGTATATTTTCTTTACAATACTATACAGACAGGAGGATTTCGAACATTATGCTGTGCCTTGTGTTACACGTCATTGTTTGAGTGATTTATTACATTGTGCTAATCATAGGAAGTCGACTTTTCTTTTTGCCTAAAGGATTCAGCCACGACAACTCACTGAACTGTGACGAGCGCTTTTCTAATCTTTCAGTGTGCTTAGTCATCCGTTAAATTACTCTTTTTTCAACTGTTATCCGCTGAGACGCAGCAGCAGGTCAAAAGGGTGACACAATGAGGCACTTATTAAGCAAAATCCACTCACAACTGTTTGCACTAATGGGCGGAACAAGAAGTTCTTCAAAATATGCTAACAATTCGGTACATTATGACTTGGAAATTAACGTCCATTAATAATGCTATGCATTATTTGTAAAATTGATGGCTTGCCTTTTTTTACTACTTCCACAGCGCATTAATAATTCACAGCTCGGTATATCATTATTACCACACCACTTGAGTTGCACATTCATTTTTTTGAGTATATATTTGAGCAGTATATATTTGCTAACCGTTTATCTCTCTGCTTTATCTCGTCAATGTAGGGCGGACGCAACCGTCAAAATGTACATGATCAAGTAGTGGATTCTTATTTTTTTTCAAACTGTTGTTCCATGAGAGATTAAATCCCTAATCTGCGTATCACGTATTATACGGCTCGTTATTATGCCAAGTATCGAAAAATTTCAACACTGAATGCAAATGCAGTGACATGATTTTTGTCTTCCAACGGAACTACGCAAAGTCGACAACTAAACAGAATTTTTGCAATTCATATTCACCAGTGGGACGTATAAAAAATTTGTCTTCGCACCACCACCGAGGGCTAATCCAACACCATTAAGTTAACACAAGAATCGTGATGAAAAAATTCCTCCGTCCTGTTTTCTCTCCACACTACTCGTACTGCACTGATTTAACATGCACAACAACGCTGCTTTTTCCTTCATAAAATCTGCTGAGGAGAGGCTTTCATATCTGTGCATTAAAAGGTGGATAGTATTGGTCGTTTCCTCGTGGCTTGATGATAGTGTTCTAATATGATACCAAGTTGATTCCCCACCAGCTCTCGTTAGCCAAGTGTGGCAATGCGATCCGATTGGATTGTGAACATGTGTGTTTTTCTCCTGTATAATTCATGGTTATGGTTGTGATAACATGTGAATCGGCGAGTCTGTTTTAGAGAAAAGGGATGTAATTTTCCAGCCTTACTGTTTTTATACCTATTGAGAAATGTGTTGAGAGTGTCTGCTGCAGATTCAATTCTAAAACTTGTATGTCTCTCAGCACAGTCTTGTATGATTTTAGACTCACTGGTTGCTGGTGTTCTGGTCTTATACCAGTTTTTTATAGTTCATATAGAAAAATCCATACAGACGCGTATAATAAATTTCGAAATAAAAGCTCTACGTGTTTAATAACGAGAAGTTACTCGTTTTCTAACCAAACATAACAGTTTTTATCGATTCATGCGGTTACACACACACTTGAGTGGATTTTTATTCTCTTGAAACTCATTTTAAAGAGAAAATGATTGCAATGATATTTTTTCACGTTCACTAATTCGAGTAATTTCCTATCAACAAGTGAACACAAGAAGAAGAACACGAGTTTTGTTGGCACTTACCTACTAGGTAGGTTTGCATAATATAGGGTGGCTGGTGATTCTGCACGGCGTGCCCCCAAAAATGATGATATTCCTTTTGGTGTCACATCTGCAATTCGTTGTTGACTCTTTGTCAAGTAAATCGCGTGTGATTTATCTCTTCTATGAATCTGAGTGTAGCAGCCAAAAACGAAGACGCTGCGTTAAAGTTTGAGGAAGCGAGTGCGGTCCTCAAGAAATCTCAACGCAGCTAATTAATAAATATGCAAAAATCTTAATCGGATGACTGCACCTTTTATAACACTCCACAATAATGAGGATTTTGGCAAATTCTCCTGTACAAGTTGGTCTTGTCACTTTTCTCCAATTCGCGTTAGTTTCATTCCATTCGACACGCTTGAATGATGTGCTTGTGTGACAAAGAGGAACTTGTATGAGCTACAGTGCGAGACGGCTTTCATTGCTTGAGTGGTGTGTGGCGTGTGCATTCTCTCTCTCTTTGTTTGCACATTTTTTCGTGGAGGTAGAAGCCGAGTAAAACATATTCACCAGTTTTATCAATGTGCTGAGTTGTTCCCTTGCGTGAGAGTAATAAACGTATCTACATACGTAAAAATCCAAGAGCAGCTTTTACTTTTCATGCGATAACTACCCTGGTCCGCTCTCTTGTCCTTATTTTCTGCCCTATGTGCAAATGCCAAGTTGTAGTAAAAAAAGACACGAGAGAAAATTGAGGTGAATCTTTCCACTATATATCCCTATTGTCGTTGTTCCGTAGAAGATCATTTATAATGCACTAGGCTTTTTTTGCTCGCATAACTCGCAGTTGTCTTCGCCTCCACGTTATTAGCTAATCGAATAGTTGTTTGGAATTATTATTGTCCGCTCTACTTCCCAGACACACACAATTATACACGGACCTCTCATGAGAGCTTTCAAAACAAAATCTAGCCGAGCTAATTAAATGTCGAGTCGTTTCGCTGCAGTTAAACTCGGAAAACTCTCCCTTTCTCTATTGTTTAATTGGTTCCAACTGCAATTACTGCAGCAGTTGGAATATTTTATAGGAGGTTTCAGCCCCACTGCTGGAAGAGGTCGGAGGGCTCAATTACGTCCACACAGAGAAAAGTTCAAAAAGCGATTGGAGAAAATTAAACCATTTCTTCAAGCAACTACCTGGGCCATTAACGAAATTAAGTACGTGAAATGCACAGTATAGTGTTTGGAAGTCCACAGTGGGGAAAAAATGATGGCTGGCTGACCTAAAAGTGTCAGATGAATGGTTGTGTGAAGTACATATGCCATGTATTTTAGCTCGCTGCAAGCATTTCCTGACTTTTCAGAATACATTCTCGGCGCGTATGCTATAAAAATGTTCTTGCTTGCTCACTTCCCATGATCCATAGCTCATGTTTCGATGATCCTTCTTTTGGCTCAGCATTTGCATTTACTAATATTGTCGGCTGAATATTGTTTGTTTTGTTTAAAGAGCTTGAGGAGGAGATGTAAATCAATGTGTGATTTGATTAACTCCACGTGGCCGTTACATGCAACCTTTAGGTCGATGGGCTTAGTCGTTTATTTACATTTTTATTCCGTAGTGGTGGTGGATGAAAACCGGAATGATGCATGTTCAGTTTCGTATATATCATGGATAATTCAGTACTCTCGTCGTGCAGCTCTGGATATTTTCCAAAAGAAACCAATTTTTGTTGGGAGAGTGACCTGGGGCTGCGTGTCGCTATCTCTATTCCGATAGCCCTATGCACGTTGGCACCCCATGTTTTGTTTGTGAGTATGACAAAAATGATAAGATATGTACGGAGTCAAATTGTTATGTCCACTCGACTGGATTTATGTGAAGGATTTTTATGTGGTTATCTAAGCTTTTCCTTGGAGGACAAAGTTGCTGGCTAGGATATTTTATTCAGGGGGTTTGATAAATTGTTGTTTTTTCCGTTAAATGTGTCCATTGCAATGGCGTATTGGATTTTGTTGTTTGAATACGTTGGTATAATCTCAATTTGTTTCTGATTTGCCTATCGCAGGTATATTTTTTATGCTAGAAGTCGACCATGCTGCATGCGGTACTACAATAAAAATCCTAATTTTAGATTTATTATTTACGAGTCAGTGTAAAATAAGCATTCAAGAGGAGAAACTCTTTTCTTAAAAGAAATTAGATTCCATTTTGAGGTCACGGGTTATTCGGGGTTGGTGGTGGGGAAATCCGCTGATGTCAATTCATAATTGTAAAAAAACTGAAAAAGAGCACCCCAATCATACAGGAAATTGGCATAGAGCATGATAATAATAGCAGCTGCACTGAATCATAATTCACACGAAGAATTCGACTGAGAAACGATTATTATGAGCGGAGGTTAGACCGACGCCCGAGTATTAATGTAATGACTAATGATGAATGTTCCATTTTTGCAGTCTAAACAATGGCCACACTGGACGATAAACTGTTGGGAGAGAAGACGCAAAACTACTGTAGCAGTAGCGAGGAGGAAAGGGATGATGAACCGGAAGAGAAGAGTAGTTCATCTCCGGAAGCATGCAGTAGGGGGCTTCCTCCGAACAACGCAGTGTCGTCTTCGAAAATAGACATTCGCAATAGTGCGAGGTGGGAGGGCTACTCAAAGAACACTGGGCCGAAAGGGGTGATTAGGGACTGGCAGTTGTTCAAGGAGCACGAGGAGATGAGTCGGAAGGATGGCGAGAGGAAGTTAGTTGAGGAGGCAAAGCAAAAGTCGATAACTTGCCGTCCTTACTCTGAAGATGAAGCTGCCAAGAAATTGGCTAACGAGAATCCTGACTTGGAAATTGATGAGCTGCTCCTGTCCGATGATGTGCTTCAGGAGTTTATGAAGAAACGGATGGATGTGTTGATGCAGAACAAAACCACTGCCGTGCCAAAGTTTAGTGGGCAGTTGTATTCCATTATTTCTGCTGACGACTTTCTGAAAATCATTGAGGAGTCAGACCCAGGGATCGCTGTTGTCATTCATATTTATGACTCGAACGTTAGGACATGCTCTCGAATGAACGAATGTCTATCTGCACTCAGCACTGCACATCCAACGGTTCAATTCTGCAGTGTTCAGGCTGGCTGCGTCGGGGTATCCAGACTCTTCAGGAGCAAAGGTGTACCCGCTCTACTCGTCTACAAAGGGGGGAATCTCATTGGGAACTTTGTTCAGCTTACTGAAGAGTTTGGGAATGAGTTCTATGAAGGGGACGTTGAGAACTTTCTCATCGAGAATGGCATGATCGACGATGTCAATAACAAACCCGTTCTTATGTGTAAATAAAATAATGTCTTTGTGCACCGCTACTTGATCGTGTTCTACTTGTACTGTTGCTTTATTATTTTTGCGTGATTATGTGTATCGCATAATATCTTTGTACAAAAAAGGTTTTTATATATATATAACGTACTTGTTGTGTGCCAAAGAATTATCCTTGCATGCATATAAATTATCGTGTGTGTGTGTGGTCACCAGATAAGTAAAACGCTTGAATGAGTACTTTTTTTGTTAATCTTTTTACAAAATTGTATTATAAAGTTTTCATGAATAATAATAAAAACGCTTAAAGAGCCCTCCGTACTTCATTTTCCAGTATATCTCACTCTCTATATCATTTTTATCAACTTGACCATTCTTTCACGAATGAGTAAGCAAACAAAAAGGAAGTGTTTCCATTACTAATCTACGCAGTACAATGCGTTGTAGAGCATAATATGTTAGGTTCAAACTGAGCTAATGCGTGCATACACGTAAAAGTACACAAAGCGAGACATAAAAACCCAGAAAAGGTTGCTTCCGAGTTGTACATACTTACGCGATAAGATACATCAGTTTATAGTATGTGCAGGAATGTGTATACAAGAGCATATGATCGTGGTGCAGTTTTTAACAGCGAGTACAACCCAAAGTTGCATACCTTGACCATGTTTTAAACCATTTATGTTCAAGTAAATGCATTTTTTTTCTAAATAATCCTTTTTTGTGAGAAGTTTAATCTTTCTGGATTTTGATCGGACACTCAGCAAATTGTCATCACAATTCTCTCACAGGGTGGTTCTCAAATGATTCATAAGGGTAAAAGTCCATTTCTAAGAGTTCTTTTTAGTTCATTTGACACTGGCTATTTTGTTAGAGTGCACACGTATTTAAACTAAACGCTTGCTAGTTTTTCCTAAAGTGTTCAGCAGCTGCAGAGTTTTAGTGCACACCAATTAGCTCAATTTACCAAAACGGCGTTCTTAAAGCGACCTGAGTTCATTCCACTGCTACCAGTCATGGAGCCAATATTTGATTACCAGTTTCGAATGATTCTGATTGGGGACAGTACTGTGGGCAAGAGCTCACTCCTTCGATACTTTACCGATGGGAAATTCGCGGAGGTAATAAAAAGGCGTAATACTATTTTTAATTTGCTTTCTTTGATAACGTACTAGTTAAAAATAATGTTTTGTGAACAGATCTCTGATCCTACAGTAGGAGTAGACTTTTATGCAAGACTTATACAAGTCCGCAACGGTACAAGGATAAAACTACAGTTGTGGGATACGGCAGGCCAGGAGAGGTTTCAGTAAGTTTCCGATAATAACACTACCATATAATAATTGGCATTTAAAAGCACACAAAACTTAAGGTTAAACGTATTCTACCCCGAAAACAGCTCAATAACGAAATCATACTACAGAAACTCAGTAGGAGCGATAGTAGCGTACGACATAACGAACCGCGAGTCTTTCGAGCGAATCCCGACATGGATATCAGAAGCTAAGCGCCTAATCGAGCCATGTCGACCAGCATTCCTTATCGCAGCGTGCAAATCTGACCTCGAATCCCAAAGACAAGTCCCATCAGAGGAAGGTTTCTCGTACGCGAACGCGCTTGGGATCCACTTCGTAGAGACCTCAGCAAAGAGCGGAGATAACGTGGAGGAAGCCTTCCAGCAGATAGCCCAGGAGGTGTACAACCGTATCCAGTCTGGAGAGTACAACGTGGAAAACGATACCTTCGATGGGATCAAGGCAGGGTACTCGCGCAACGGGGGTAATAGTAGTGCCACTCAGCTTCTACCTGAAGGGACTCCTGAGAAATCAAAGTGTTGCTGATTGTGTATGTTTTTATTTTTTAAATATATGTATATCGCAAAAAAACTGGAGATTCGTATTATTTTAGTTTCTTTTGACAATGCTTCCGAGATGCAGTTAGTTAATTCGCAATGCTTATATTTGCTGTTCTTTTATGTGATCATACATGTTACAAAACATTTTATTAACACGAACGTACGAAAATATAATAAATCGTATTATATCTTAAGTATTACAATTCCTACTGCATATCACAGCCAAGTTGCGTGGGCTCAAGTTGGGATCGAACAGAGGAAGAACGTGAACGCCCAAAGAATGGTTCGACTCTTTAATGAACAAAGCTCGGTCAAGAAGCACCACCGTCTCGATAACACTAGCCATCATCAGTCGGAGGGAGTAGAACAAAACCACTTTAAACCAGTCCCGTAAATACTCTGCTATTTCTGTTGAGTTTAGGTCGCTGTCCGATAAGTGCATGTTTTCCAGATGTCTCGTGGCCAGGTGTGCGTACCTATGCAGTTATAAATGAATCTACACAAATCGAATGCATGCGATGAATCGTAAGGTTTAGTGTATATACGCACTCTGAGAAACTGAGATTTTCAGCGTGTGGGACGCCCCTGAGTCCTGCCCTTTTCATGCCTTTTCGAATTAGTATTGTTTCCAGAGCTGCTCGGTAGCTGTGTGTCTAATTAAAAATAACGGGACATAAATTTTCAATTGTGCACATTTAAAAAAACTAAACCACTAACCATCAACTTTCGAACATGTCCATTCCTTAACCTATCGCAATACTGCTCCAATGCGTGACAGGAAACTTCAAGCGCCTCATAACTCAAACTTAACTTTAATTTCTGAGCATAATCACTCAGAGGAAACCCCTTCTGGTCCAATTTCATATAGCAGCAACCAAGCGACACGACAAAGGCGGCTGGAGAATTAACAAAATTGTGAAGAATCACAGAAGATAGGTTCCCACAAGAGTGGAGTCCAGTGAACCCAAACTTGAACTCTTGTTGCTGAAAATGCTGCTCGTGTTTATCCAAATCCAGTTGTAAGCAAAGATGTGAAGGCGGGTCTGGAAAGTTTGAAGACTGGCTTGTCTTTGCAAAAAATGATTCCAGTTCCTTGTCGAATTTGCTTTAAAATAAATTCAGGATTTAATTATTTTAAGTCGACTTTCGAGCTAATTTTTCAAAAAACGAATCAGTATTTCAAAAATTTAACTAACGTTGCAGAATCCCCGAAAGTCTCGTTCCTATCCACGCAAGTAAGGTTAAGCCCATATCCGTAAGTGAGATACCTCGACAAATGTCCCAACCCCGATCCAATATCATACACATGCGTCGCTCCAGTCTTTTCAGCCAAGCTCGAAACAACCTAAAATACCAACTTCACATAAAAAATGAAAACATCATAAAAAACGCTCGTAAAAATTCCCCACCTGCGCGATTCTCTCCACTTCATGCCTCTTTTTAGGTTTCACATGTCTGCAGAATAGATTCCGGAACTCTTTCCACTCAAACTCAACATGCCTGTTCCCACAAAACCGATCCACCGCAATCCCGTTAAATCTCCTCGATAGCGAAAGAACCTTGACAGTTGATCTGAAAGCGATGAGACTCAATGGAGCAACGCTACAACCAAAATTAAACCATTGAAAAACCGACAAAAACTCTCACTATAAATTACACACATACGTAGATTGATTCCACCGCTTGTCAAAATCCATGAAATCAGCCAACATCTCAGGACTGAGACCCAACAAAAAATCCTGCCATGAAACAGGCAACTTGCCCCAGTGGTTCTCGGTGTACGAATCCTATACGCATATCACATTCCTCACATGACAAAAAAATTAAAATCATAATAAATCATAATAATTTTCAAAATTACCAGCACGAACGAGTCAGCCATCCAGCCAAACTCCTTAACGAACGTGTGTATCCTCGAGATCCAGCAGATTAACTCGTGCATCTGCGCTTCGTTCTAATCAAAACATAGAAAAATACATGTTCGGAAAAGCATCACAGTGAGTTGCATTCGGAGAAGAGAGTGTTAAAAGCATTATTGAGTCAACAGGGTTATTTGGCGTTTTTGTGACAGGCGTGTAGTCGGAAGCATGAAAATCAGGAAATTCCTACGCAAGCGGAGGAGATGGAGGAACCCAAAAATAGACACAGTGAATGGAGCACACACTCAAGTTCGTTCAGTGGTACGTAGCAGTTCGTTCAGAAATACACACGTATTTATACCAAGGAACTTCTTCCTGTTTGATATATTTGTTGGCACGCGATCAACGAGAGTGATTCACTCGTTGGAATTTTTCAAAAACAAAGTTACCATTAATAAATATGGCAGACTCTCCATCAATTTCCCCACCGCAGTTCTTACCCCCACCACCTCCACCCCACAATAACCTGCGAACATCCCCACACAGAATGTCAATCCAGGTCCCACAAACTATCGTAACTCAGTGCAGAAATTGCAAATCTCTTCCAAACATTGTGAGTACACTAAACACAAAGTTCGAAACGCAACCGATTACGACCTCAAACTCAACCTCGCACTGTGCAGCCACCCAGTCGGATAAGAAACACACTCATCACAAGCCAAAGATTTTAAAGAAAACTTGGGACAAGGTAAAAACGATAATCCACAATCCTGCACTGGGCTCGTCAGTAAGACGAGAGAGTCTGAAAAATAAGGACAAACGGAGCAGCAGTGGAGCTTGTACCTCAGCCCCGTCCACCCCAATCCAAAAGTCTACATTTGACTTTGAAGACGGAGTCGTGAATGATGACGACGACGAGCGGGAGAGGATCAAGCGCAACTATGCGCTGCTCCAGAAACGACTCAGTGAAGAGCTCCACCAGCGAATGAACGAGTGTGGCAAATCGAGCGAGTCAACGGCAAGACTTCCTGAGCACTTGTCCGACGAGTTCAAAAAGAGACTTCAGCAGTGGGAAATGTGGAAGGCGAGCACTGGGAAGGTCCACTACACTGAGGAGGAGCTCCAGCAAATCATTCCTCAGGAGTTTTCTAAAAAGCTTCTAGAGTGGGAATGCATCAAGCACTCGCACCATGTCGTCGGTGAGGAATTAGGGAACAGCAGTGAAACCAACGTGAATTCTTGTAACAAAAAGTCGAGGAAGAAGAAACCGAGTGCGGACCAATACAGACATCACAAAGAACTGGCTTGGCTGGAGAAGCAGCTCGAGAAAATCGATTCCGAGAAGAAGAGGCTGGAAAGGGAGATGAAAAAGTACCTGGAGAGGGAGGCTCGCTTAGAGAAAATGAAGGAGGCGCTTAAAAACAGCCCTATGACTGACGTCTGGATCAAAACACCAACTGCCAAATGTCGCGTTGAGAAGATCACTGAAAAGTTTGCTAAAAAGCTGTACGAGTGGGAGGAAAAGCAAGGGATCGAGCCTGAGAGCAGCACTATTGCGTTGCTCAATCCCAAGTATTACGAAACAGGTGAGGAGGAAAGACCACCTGAGGAGGAAGAGGAGCAGATTGATAACGATGACAACGAGGTTCTTGGCCCTCTCGATTTAATAAACGCCAGGTTGGAAGACGCTCAGGAGACTGAGCAGGAAAAAATGGTCAGGAAGGCAATGGATGATGTCGCTGAGGCTCTAGCTGAGGCGGATGGCAGGGTGAGTTCGTATTTTGAGGAACCAAACGTGAAATTTTAAATTGATAAACTTGTTAATGTCATACAGATCTCGTCAGCGGCCAGCTCCTGCTGCTGCTCAGCGGACTACGACGACCCAACTGACTCATTCGCAACACACGAGAAGAACAATAGCGGAGCTTCAAACACAGACTCTGAGTTTTACAAACCTGAGCCCAGAGTGAGAGCGACCCGTCGCCGTTCCTCAGACGCTATATCAACACCACTATCTGACGCCAGATCTCCTTCCCTCAGTGCCTTTACTTCAGACGACGAGGGTGACACTGGACTGCTCAAGACAGTCAGCGAAGAGAACGATGACACTCTGCTCAACAACGTCGTGAAGGACGCGGAATCACAGACTGAAATTATCACTCGTGCGAAACCTGTAGTTGTGGAAGAGGAGCTTCACGTAAATAACCCTGATCAAGTCGAATGCTCAGTTCACAACACTGGGATATTCGTGCAGACAAAAAGAACAATATTCACTCCAATTCTAGACGAGGTTGACAGCACCACCGACAAGGTTGTGTTGATTCAAGAAGATGAGCTCGCTGATGACATCAAGTGCCCTTCGCCCCCTCGCAGTATTGCTAGTATTTCGAGTCCTCCTAGCTGGAAAAAGTTGGATCTGCTGAACGACACACCACCACCTAAGGTAGTCGGTGCGATTCCAAAGAGACCAACCAACTTGAATTTGACAAAGTCTGATTCTGAGACAAAGAGCCTGTACAAACCTCAACCTAAAACCCAACTGCACAGGGCGTTCCCTAAAATGGGGAAGATCCCTGTGTGGTGCTCTCCTCTTGTTGCGAGGAGGCAGTTCTCCTCTTCGGAAAACTCCCCATTACAGATACCAATTATAACCACCCCTGACGACTCCTCGGATTTCAGTATAGATAAGTTTCTCCAGGACTCTAAACTGCTCAACGCAGCAATCAACACTCCAACCGACGATAGTCCTTCATCTTCTTCGTTTCAACTACAACCTCCTAAACGGACTACATCACGCCTACCTAAAACTAACCCTCTCGTTCCAAGAAAGTACACGATCGGGGGAGGGTTCCCTCCAACAGGAACAAACATCCGTACCGGAACTTTACTCACTAGATCTAATTCGTTTGGGTACCAAAGAGGACTACCAGACTACGCCGAGGAAAAGACCAAGTCTTTCAGGGGTGGGTGCTCACAAGGGGTTCTCTGCAGTAGTGCCTCTTCTCGTGGTGGGTCTCAGATAAGTCTGAACACTAGCGTCGGAGACGAGGAAGAGACTCATTACCAGGCTTCCGTGCTACTGCAGCATAATGAGCCCTGCAGCTCTGTGTCGATGCACTCGGTGACGAAATCAAAGAGCACTGGGTCCATTAAAAGCAAATTCGGGAGGGCTTTGGCTAGAAGCTTCGGGTTTGGGAAAAGTAAGTGTGAGCAGGTGGAGCGTGGTGCTGTTGTGGAAGGTGGCGGTAACGTGCAGGCTGAGGAGGTCCCGAGGACTAGTGATGGGGTAGGGAGTTCTATTAGGAGACTTGGGAGTTGGATTCCTAAGGTTGGCAGTGGCGGTGGTGCTAAGAATGACTAACGTTTATGTATGACATTTTCCTTTGAATAAAATCAGTATTATTTCTTTTTACGGTGAACTGCATTTATTGCGCACATTATCAACATTGTGAACGAATTGTGAAACGTGTAAATGATGATGCAACTATTCAGTGAGTGATGACGCCAGCTCAAGCAAAGCGGTATGATCATTTAATTGCATATGAATTTATTGAAAAGTATTTACCATCGCGTGCGCATCTCTTGTCAAATTCTTCGTTTTTCACATCCACCACGCCACATGAATCAACACTTTTAAAATTACGCATGAATTAAAATAACGCAGTGACGACGCTACTGACAAAAATGTTGTATAGAGCATGTAACTTCACAAATATGATCACATCTGTAATATCCTTCCGCCGAGCTTCTGGTTGTTTTTTGGGGCAACGTCAGCGTAAAAGCACATTTCTGCATCAAGACTTGCTCAGTTGCTCAGCGGTCCTGTTGAAAACACACGTTGTCACATATTTGTTGTTTTCATTTATCAACAACACCTGCTGGGTTTTTTAATTTTGTAAAAACATATTTTCTATTTTAAACAGAGATTAATAAAGAAAAGATTTAACAATGGGCCGTAGAACAACGACCCTCCCCCCAGAACTGCGGAACATGCCTCTATCCCAGCGTCAGATGCTCGGGATAGGTGAAATAATCCAAATTCTTCTGAGTCAGACTAGCAACAAAATGAAAAGTAACGACAGTAATAACAACGAAGAGACGGTTACGAAGCTGAAGCAGAGGATAAGTTCCAAGTATGGACTTGAAAACTCCCCTAGACTCACTGACATCATCGCCGCAGTACCTGTCGAGCACAGAAAAGCTCTTTTGCCGAAACTCAGAGCTAAGCCTGTGAGGACTGCTAGTGGGGTGAGTGATTGATTAAGTTTTCACGTCCGTGTAGTTTTTATTAATTTATTTCAATTTACGTATTGTAAATTTACTATGAACAGATTGCTATCGTAGCGGTGATGTGCAAGCCACATAGATGCCCACACATCAGCATGACAGGAAACATTTGCGTGTACTGCCCTGGGGGACCTGACTCCGATTTTGAGTATTCCACGCAGTCGTACACTGGCTACGAGCCTACATCCATGAGGGCCATCAGAGCCAGGTACAATCCTTACCTCCAAACCAGGCACCGTGTCGAACAGGTTCGGTCTCATAATATTGTCTATGCAGGTCTATCATAATATAAACTAATACATGACGCATAAATTCACCCAACTAGGTGAAGCAATAAATGGAAAGGATGAGCTTCGTTTTATGAGTTAAATCTTAATACAAATTCTGATGTACAGGAATTCTTTGAGAACCCCGAGTTTCGCCCTGACGGTCTGAAGCTGTACCCAACTTTGGTTATCAGAGGTACTGGCCTGTACGAATTATGGAAAAAGGGCATGTACAAGTCGTACCCGCCAAACACCCTAGTTGATCTGGCAGCACAGATCCTTTCGTTAGTTCCACCATGGACGAGGGTGTACCGAGTGCAGCGCGATATCCCAATGCCCCTCGTCACTTCTGGGGTTGAGCATGGAAATCTCAGGGAGTTGGCTCTTGCCAGGATGAAAGACCTTGGACTCGAGTGCAAGGACGTGAGGACCAGGGAGGTTGGCATTCAGGAGATTCACAACAAGATCAGGCCTGAGAATGTGAGTTGAATTGAACCGTTACTTTAATATGTCAAGTTGAAAAAATATTAACCTACGGCATGTTCGTTCAGGTCGAGTTGATCCGCCGGGACTACCACGCGAACGGTTCTTGGGAAACCTTCATCTCGTACGAAGACCCAGATAAAGATATTTTAATAGGACTGCTCAGGCTCCGCAAGTGCTCTGCAGACACGTTCCGACCAGAGCTGAAGACGCATGCAACCTCGATCGTCCGGGAGCTCCATGTTTACGGGTCTGTCGTTCCAGTTTCTGCTAAAAACCCTAGGAACTTCCAGCATCAAGGCTACGGGACCTTGCTCATGGAGGAGGCTGAGCGAATAGCAAAATACGAACATGGCAGCACCAAGATTTCTGTCATTTCTGGCGTCGGCACTCGTAATTACTACAGGAAGCTCGGGTATGAGCTCGATGGGGTGTTCATGAGTAAAACTATTTAGTTTGTGTACTACATTGTTTTTAATAAAAGCTTACGTGTTACACACGTTATCTTTAAACGATAAGAACCAGTTGGAGTCAGTTTTTATTTGCATGAGCACACTTATTCTGAGAAATTGTGTTTATAGTCCAATGCACGAGTGTGAAGCAACCGTGTGTTTTTTCTAGTGAAAAGACAAGTTGAAAGACATAGTATGTGTGTAGCACACGAAGACCTACGTACATGTATTTTTAGCTGTCGTCGTGTGCAAAAGTGTGAGAGAGACACACACACACAGTCATCTGATTTGTACAAAATGTACTCGTAGCACATAGTTTTGTATTTAGTTTTTTTTAAAATTATCCAACTACATTTTTATTCGGGAGCAACCTTGAAAACAAGACACTAAACGCAATGACACCGAATTTATTATTATTTCTGTGATTTCTCTCTCACTTCTTGTCACAAATATACAGACGGTAAGGTTTTTTGTTTGCGTCGTGTGGTGTGATGTCTTATTTATTATTCTGTGTTTTTTTCCTTCTCAACTTACAGCTGACAAACCTATTTAGTTTATATAATGCCTCATCGCCGTTATCGCTCACCTTTGAGTTTGTTTGACGCTGTTGGGAACTACCACGAGTATGGGGGGACTAATAGGATGCTTGTTTATAAGCTGGCCAAAGGTACAACTGACTTTTGAACTATTAATTTTCCTTTAATTAAGTGACTTTTCAAACAAACGATCGTTTTGCTCAGATAGCGAATCGCTAATACAACGAATGGACCGTTTCCGAACGTGTAAAGTGCACACAGGATGCGTAAATTCAATTTACTGGAACGACGGAGGTCAGTATATCCTCTCGGGATCGGACGACCAGCACTTGAAGATCACGGATCCGTTCGCGCAAAACCCAAAGGTACAATACGCTATTGCTAATACCATGTAGTCCTTTTTTAAACAATTTAACTCGTGGAGGTGCATAATATCCTTGCCTTTTTACTTGTGTCCAGGTGCTCGTAGACTTTAAAACAACCCACCGCTCGAACATATTCTGCGCTCGGTTTCTCCCATTCAGTGAAGACAGTAGGATAATATCGTGCTCCGGAGACGGTCTACTGCTCTACACTGATTTGAACAGATCTGCTGAGGAGAACGAAAGGGGCAGGTTTAATTGTCATGACGGGACTTGCTACAAGATCATCACAGTCCCGAACGAGCCCCATACATTTCTGAGTTGCGGTGAGGACCACACTGTCCGGTTCTACGACTTGAGGGTTAAAGATTCTTGTGTGTGCGTCAACAACCCGGTATGTAGTTTTTATGCGAAACAAAAAAATGATCATAGTACAGCTCCTGTAACGTGACTGCTTCATTGTAGATAGACGTTATTATCACGAACGGACGAGCAATCACTTCGATGGCTGTTAACCCTCTCGTGCCCTGGTACTTGGCTGTTGGGTCTGCCGACAGTTCTGTCAAAATATATGATCGGCGGAAACTTAGAGTTGGGAGCAAGATTTCTTGTGTTGGAGGTAAGCACGGGGAATGAATGGTTTATTAGGGTTTTCGTTCCGTTCCATTTTATTAGCAGTTTCGTTTCCTTGCAGCTCAAGTGGCTAGTGAGTTGCGGCATCTCAGTGTTCCGGATCTGGAGACTAGTGAGCGATTCTATCGCATCACTTCGCTGGCGTACTCCTCGTGTGGGACTCAGATTTTAGCCAGCTATTCTAGTGATTACCTGTACTTGTTTGATACTCAAGTGAGTCGCGGTGGTACTATTATGTCAATGACATTTTTCATGCATCTATTCATTTTTAAATCATCGACTTTTTCTTGCTTCCAGGATCCTTCAGAAAGCAAAAAATTTGAGGTGGCTCCACAACCAAGCTCATCATTTGAACCTGACGAAGTGCCCGCTAAAAAAGTTAAGAAAGCGACGAAGCCTCATTTGCGGAGACTGAGACTCAGAGGAGACTGGTCTGACACTGGACCTAATGCTCGACCGCAAAATCAGAGTGGGGGAGGTACACTTTGTATATTTATTTTTAAGAATCGGTGGGGGATTCAGTCTTCAGTTTAAGTTTTGCTTTACAGAAATCGCTCAAGCCAGACCAACACTGCAGCAGTCATTGATGGAGCGCATGACCTTTGTGCTCTCCCAAATGCTCAACGATATTTCTAGCATTTCAGGTGATCAGCAATCCTCGTCTAGTCGTACGAACGGGCATGTCAACCCGTCCGCTGAGGATGATGATAACGCTGCAGCTACTGCACGGGATCCTGCTGATAGTGGAGCCAGCAGCAGCAGCAGTAGTAGCATTGGAGCGAGTTCCGATCAACTTGAAGACCAGCTCGCTACTCTCAGAAATTCTTTTGTGAATCGGTTAGTTTAATTTTACTGAGTTTTTTTAGTTCTGTATACTGTGCAAAATTTAACATGACACTCGGTTTTAGGCATAATGTGGAACCTGGGGCTGTGAATTTTAGCTACCGTGAAGGAGGGAGCAATGCTGGACTGTTGTCGTTGTCTGTCGGCAGCGAGAGTGAAAGAGGGGTTAGCAGTGAGGCGATTGTAACTACGTCTGGAAGTGATGAGCAAAAGCCGACCAGGTGGGTTTTGAATTTGTTGTGGTGGTCTTTGGATCGTTTCGAAGTGTCATTGTTTTGAAATTTCAGCTCTGCAAATGCCAAAAAAGAATGGGAAGAGCCGATTTTGGGTAAAAGGCAAATGCGGACACCAGGGGGGAAAATTGTTATGAAATACACTGGGCATAGGAATGCGAGGTAGTGTGAAATATCTCAAAATTAACTTTTCTTATTCCTTTGAGAGCACCTTTTGACAATAAATAAATAACTTACTTACTTACTTGGTTTGAATGTAAATTCAATTTTTTGTGAAACAGGACAATGATAAAGGAAGCCAATTTTTACGGAGACAAGTACATCCTGTCAGGTTCGGACTGCGGACACATGTTTATATGGGAAAAAGAAACAGGGAGATTAGTGCAGATCTTGGAAGCCGACAAGCATGTGGTAAACAACGTTCAGCCGCATCCTATTGACCCGATCATTGCTACTTCTGGAATAGACTATGACATTAAGCTTTTCGCTCCCGTAGCTCTAAAGCCCACGTTTAACGCTCAGGTCGCGAGTGAAGTAAGTGTTATTCTGGATGTTCTTGAAATTAAACCTTGTCAGTCGTACTGATTATCTTGAAACTCAAATTGTATAGCTGATAAAAAGAAACGAAGTGATGCTGGAGGAGACGAAAGATACGATAACAGTCCCAGCGGCATTTATGATTCGAATGCTTTCATGCCTGTCTCACATCCGTCGTTTCGGAGGAAGTAACGGGAATACTGCAAATGAAGGGAATAGTGTTAGCCAGCAGAATCAACGAGCGAGTAGCGAGGGTGCATCAACATCAGCGGCTACAGCGTCGACTTCAAGTGCTCCTGCAGAAACGCAACGTCAAAGGGAAGCAGAAAGTGACGAGGAGGAGTGAACCCGTTTATATTTAAACTATTTATTGTATTGATTTCAAAGTATATATGTGGTATGCTAGTCCGAATTTTGTTGTCCGTCTAATATTTATTCGCTCTGTTTTTCGTATAATAATTCATGGAAAATCGATTAAAGTCAAGTTGTCCCAAGTCGCAGTAATTCCCTTTTGTTTTACACAACGAAATTGATTAAATCGTTAAATGTATTTATTGCTGAGGGCCGTATTGATTTATCGAACGGGAATGTTGCGGATATTTTGTATGGGAAATTGACTGATAAAAAAACAAATAATGCTGTATAGTTCGGTTTTATCAAGAACGTTTTATTTCTACTTTTGCGGATGTTAGAAATACACAGTCTCTCTATATCAAGGTGTTCTGTCTCTCTAAGCTTTATGGTGCTGTGATTGTTTGAAGATTGGTGTAGTAAATCAATGTAATTAAACTGTTTTGGAATTCCCAATAATTATTTATGTGGAGCTTACATCTTCAGGTACATCTAAAACTAGTCATATAGTCCAGTTGAACATTTCTATGATGCTATTTACATAAAACTCTACAAGTCCGTATTACGGTATATATTATGCTTATACATTGTGATGCTAAAACATTCAGATAGTTTCGTGTATGAAAAATCAAACAAGTCAAATAGCACCCACCACAGTCAGTCATACAGCACCACATTCAACATGTTGTGACTCTCAAACTCTACCAATCTATAAATAGGACACGCTATAATAGCTCTTTCAAAACTAAAAGGCAACTCATACTTTTTAGTAGAGCTGGAGCAACACAATGATATGTGTGGTGACGATACTGACAAAAGTGAGCACAGTACCTTTCTGCATTAAGTAGAAGCCTCCGCAGTCAAAAGCCAGTCTCCTGCAGCTTTCAAGCTTGTGCAAGTAGAACTCGTACGCGTACTTTCCACGAGGAATATGGCGGAGACCTAGCAAAAAATCAACTCGCTTTTTAGAATTCATAGCCAATCGATAAGAATAATGCGATGTTTAAATTACCTTCTTTCCAGCTTTCAACGAACGTCTGAGACATGACATTGAGTCGACCCATGGAGGGATAGAAGATGAAGAGTCGGATGCAGTAGAAGACAGCAATGACAGCAAACAGGACAGATCCTTCCACCGGGAGTACCTTCAGATGACGGATTGGGGTGTAGAATAAGGTGCACATGAGCGTCATGTAGATACTCTGGTGGTTAAACAGCATCTTGGCGTATGCGTTGTTCAGGCCGTCTACCACCCCTTCCACGTCCTTGTATCTAAGAATTGACGCTTATTAATAAATAACGCTCAAGAAATTTTTTCTGTAGATGTCATATCAAGATTCCCACCTGTCCAGAGCATATTGAATATCCACCACGTTCTGCACGACAGAAGCGAGATACACAGAGTCGTCGTCGTAACCCTTTCCTCCATCCTTGATCCTGGTCTGTAGAGCGCTCATGACTTTCTCCTGTGCTTTCTCTGTGTGGACGTTGCTGAAATTCGACTTTTGTTGTGTTCCATTCCCTTTTCCTTCGAATGCAGCCCAGTTCTTGATGAGCACCTCGTTCAGGTGCGGCACGTCGCACTGGTTGTTTGCCATCACGACTGCGCCCCTGTAGCTCAGCGTCTCGAGGCAGTGGACGAGAGAGCCGGATGCCACTACCATTATCACTTCCGTTCCGTAAATGTGACTCCAAATGATTATCACGATCCACAATTGGTATGCTGTGGGACAACAAGCGTTATTTCGTGGGTCTAAATATATTTCAAATCAAGTACACCGTACGCTCACCTCCAGCCAGGTACATGATGACGGGGTCGTCTTCCTCAGTGATACTGTAGATGTAAGCCGGGAACCGAGGTACGAACCAGTAGTGCATCGCCATTCCAATAAATCCAATGATTCCCATCAAGATGTACAGCACGCTTGTCTTCCGGAACAATCGGTTCTGGGCAGAGTGACAAGCAGACATGGTCGGCAAAGGACCGTTAGGCATGTTGGGTAGGCCACGGAGACTCGACCCTACGTTCAAAAACAACTATGTACAAAGCCAATTTACTTTTAAAAAATGTGAAATTCTTACCAATGACGGTCCTCTCCAACTGACACCAAGAGTCGACGCTCTGAGCGACCTTCTCTTCTCTCCGGATGTAGGCGTTCATGTTGGCGAGAGGGATGCACATGGCGAACATCCAGCAAAGCTGAGCGATGATGTTGATTGGATCCGGGTCGTACTGGATGGTGAGCAGGAGCTTGACAGCTTGGAATGTCGCTCCAAACATGACACCAATGAAGTTGACATAGTAGAACCATTTGAAGAGCCCACCCGAGTAGTATGTCACCTTCAACCCCGTGTGCTCGATCCGGAATGGGAAAGACCCAAAAGTGCGGAGGAGCTTGAAGTAGAAAGAGTACGACCCGAATCCCGTGTCGTCCATTGTCATCACCAAAGGTTAATAATAAGTTTCGAAACAACTTTTACTTTAGATTGTATATCAAACCATAATTCTTACAGACAAAAAGTAGAACGACGCGGATATGTGTTCACAGACAGGATGCCAGTCGACGACTGGGGCAGGAATCACGGGCGTCGGTTGATACGTACATCTCCTTTTCCCAGTTTATTGCTCAGAGTCGTCAACACTCGAAAAGTCGCAATGTCCCTGAGAGAATAATAAAGTAAACGCGAGAGTATTGACGGATGGGGCAGTGGAGCTATTAAGCATTAAGCGATATATTTAATGGTGCTGTTCCCCGACCCCTCTAGAAAAACAGGCTTTTCATGTCATTGTCATTATATGGTCGGGGTTACATGAAATATTTAATTATGCTATCGATCCACATTTTAGTTAAAATCTTTCTTTGCGCAGTAGAAAGTCGATGGAATTAAATATTTGGTGGATATAATCCGG